>NQII01003327.1:22609-158169 GCA_002778355.1 Clitarchus hookeri
GGGGGGGGGCTAATGCTGGGTACGTGCGTAGAAGCCGAATAAGTGGTATACCTCATCTTTAGTCTATGCATAAAGCTTAGTTGGCACTCGTTCACACGTGTTCGCGTACTGTTCGCTCCGGTGTAAACGAGAGCTTTACCGAGGCAGAGAATGGAGGGAGGTGTGTGTGTGTGTATGTGTGAACGAAGCCGACCTCCTCGGTTGAACGACGCCGCGTCCTCCGCGCCGCGTCCATATTCATGACGGCGCGGCGCGACGCGGCGCTGGATCCCGCGACTGCGTGGGGGCAGATAACCCGTGTGGCACCCGCAGGCCGCTCCCCGTCACGCGCCGTTGGTCACACTGCCTGAAGGTTGCCCCCCCACCACTTCCTTACCTCACCCCTACCCCATCTCCCCTACATGCTTGCGTGGCCCCGGGAATTTTAAGAAATTTCGTCCCAACCTACACCTCGGCTTTGTGAGCAGCAAAATGCTTCAAAGGCACCCGCCTGTATTGCGCGTCAAGTGCTCGGCATAGTCTATTCAGGGTTACTTCCTAATCTTCGGAAGCCCTGCTTCAGTTCTACATCCACGATATTCCTCCGTCTTGTGCAAACAAAGTTAAAAATTGCATCAAAAGGCATATGCACCGCACTCATACGCTTGTTTAATTATATTTTCAATAAAAAACTATTTATTACTAGGAATTATACCAAAACTCCTATTGCCTCACTGGTTTTGTTCAAATTGATTATGAATGAAATATTATAACTTACTGTTAAAATATAATTAAAAGTTCAATTTAATCCAAAATAAGATACTTTTATGTTAACACATGTACAAAATGATTGTGATTCGTGGCATATTTAGGAAACAACCAATCACGTCACACACGGGGTGATTTTTCAAAGGGTTGACTCAAAAAGTGTGAAGAAACCATGAATAGACTATACATTTTGTTTTTCAACTGAACTGAAGTTAGGTAAGTAAGTTTATGGGAGCTTAGGTCACAATGGGTAAGCCAATTAAAAATAATCAATGAAAAATTTAATTCATAGTACACTTTTAAACATTGTAATTCATAAATACATGCCCTTTCTCTGTATTAATTAAGAAAACAATAATATTTAAAAGTTAAATACACAAAATTTATTACACAGGAATTTGATAGTACACGAAACATAAATATATCCATATTGGATGTAAAACTACTGTTATTATGTATATCATGTCAGTCACTCATATCGTTCCTAGTTGTATAATCACGGTACTTGTCGTTGGCTTCGTCTGCCCAACTCCCAGAGTTAGCGGTGGAAGCCTATCATCCCGTCGAATATGAGACGAAATTTCGACAACCTCTGAATCATTGAACCATAGGTATGCCCTAAGGCGAGACCAACATACAACTGGTAACGGGTTTTCTAAATGAGATGCGTGCATATAAGTAGAGTATTTATGTTCTTAAGATGTTCAGAATTTAGCTTGATCGGTGCAGCAATAATGTGATAAGATCCACGTCAGTGTAATTTTTAAATATGGTAGACACTGGACACAAAATAAGTTCTTAAGCAGTTTTCAGAAGTTACCAAATCGTATTATACAAGTGTGATCGCTACTTCCCACCTACCAGGTATTGCAGTAATTGGTTTAAAATTTCATTCATGAATTCATATAAACAGACATTAACTGGAATGAGGCCTTAACTATGGAGCAGCAACGGAATGCACTGCGAGAGGGAAAAAGAGTGCCCCGATAAAAACTGCCGTCCAACGGGAACGTCTGTCATGTTTCCAATGTAACAAAACCCGGCTGTAACTCCTCTAAGAATCAAATTAGGTCTCCCTTGGTGAAAAGCCGATTCATTAGCGACCAAGTTATTTAATAAAACAACTAGCCAAAACTTTAAGCAGTATGTTTCCATATAAATATAAATCATACTACATACACTGCTGGACATGAAAATTACTACACACATAAGATGTAATCCATTCATAGAAGTAGNGGGGGGGGGTGGGGGTAGGTTCCCCACTAAACCAATTTCAAATAAATAAAATTATTTCAACTAATACTACAAGAGAGGCATAGTGCTTATTTAGCCAGAATATTTTAAAGAGTCATTAAAATTATTTAAAAAAGAAATAGCTGGACATACTAAAGTAGCTTAGATGATATCGTCTCACATTCTAGCGACGCAAAAGGGAACTATAGGTGTAAGCTAAAGCTCCTATACCATTCACAAACCCTGGCCCCCTAACGTAAATCCTGGCTACGCCCCTGCATCCATTTGCAATAAAATCAAGACCTCATACAGTAACAAATGAGGACTGCAAATGGATAAAATGAAGTCGTAGAAACTCACTGCAACACGTTATATAGGAACACTTGTGGCTTAGCACCGGTGCTTAAAAGGGCCATGCGGCAGAACGGAAAGGCGGAGGTCAGCGTGTTGACAGGCAGATCAGAATGCAAGGACGTCCTACTCGCAAAGAATATCACCACCCAGGCCCACTTCAACGTAGTCGTATGGTCGGACTGCACGAAGCCGGATGGTCGGCTTGTCGTATGGCCATGCAGTCACCACTGTGACACGATGTTTGCTGGTGTAGATAGGTAAAGTTCGTATGTGATGTAGAGTAGGTACTAATCCTGCCAGACGCACCACAGGCAGAGGAGATAGTCGTGTTTGCTGACGTGAAGTAGAACGTTACCCCACAGCCAGAGAGATCCCGCAGACTTCGGGGCCTGCACTGCATGTGCACGTCTCGGAAAAAAAAAAAAAAACAATTCGTCACCGTTTGTACGAGACTAGTCTTCAGGCACGGCGTCCACTGCGTCATTTGCTTTCGTCTAATCGGCATGGTTGGGGCACGCCGTCAATGGTGCCAGGAACGTCATTGGTGACACGTTCATTTATCCGATGATTACTGTTTCAATCTTAATGCAGATGATCGTCGCAGTAGGGTTTGGCGCCGCATTAGGCAACGCAACGACCCTGCACTGATTCGTGAACGTCACACGTCCCGGACACCAGGCGTTACGGCACGCGGTGCCACCAGTCACGACTCCCGATCACGTCTCGGGGTTGTCGAAGGCATGGAGACAGCACAGCAATCTGCCAGTGAGCTTCTGCGGCCTCTGCTGCCATTTTTAATTACTAGAACCGACGCTGTCACGCAGCAAGTTGATGCTCGTTCCCGTTCAGCTCGCGTCACCCAACAGGTTCTCGAAAATGGGGACACCAATCCTTGGCCAGTCTGGTATCTAGACTGGTCCCCTACTGAACACGTGTGTGAAATAATGTGGCTATCGTCAATCGCCTGTAGGAAGCATGGTTGTATGTGCCCCAATACACCATCCGCCACTTGTATACTATGTTTCATTTACGAAGGCCGTTTGTTGACAGTTCCAAGAAAGTAGTGCCAGTGTTGTTGCTCTGCTATTGTATACCTCCACGTCAGTTGTTCTGACACGTGAACGCCATGCTGTTTGCTATGTCAGATGTTAACAATACGAGCAACTGCGACGTTATGTACAGACAACTTGTTTCAGAAAGTACGGAATTTACTGATGCAGCAGAAAATTCAAAATTCAAAATTTGTATAACTATTTTTAAAGGTTTGTAGTAAATTAAAATGTTTGAAAGTGAAACATGTATCTGGTGCAGTGTTTTACACATGTGCTAAATATTTCAGGAAAAATTTTTGTACGACAATAATTTGCCACATACATCCAAAAGTGTGTATATACGTACACATACGTATATAAGTGTACAAGGTACACAGTACAGATATCTTTAACTTTTTCTGTTATATAAAAGTTTTTAGACAACATAATGATTGCACTGAGAAAGACAGTGTACTACTTAAGTCCGTATTTAATAGAATTAAGTATTATACGGAATTCACTAAGATAGAAAAAATTTATTTATGTTTTTTATTTTTCTGGTAAACACATGCAGAATTGTAAAGAGGCCGAAAACTAGATTGGAGGTGGGTTTGTTCGTTATCATTATTGTTTCATCTTAATTTTTTTCACCTATAGCATTTTTACTTATTAACAGCAAATTTTAGCTTACACGATTGCCAGTTATAATTTCAAACTTCGTTTTACCTTTTCAGTAGTTCTGTTTTCGGTATTTTTTTAAATTTGAATGTAAAGTGTATATTCATATACAAATCACCCACAAAATGTATTTCTATCCTGACAGAAGCTAATATTAGGTAACTTAATTGCGTTATTCTGTGACACATAAAATAAGTAACAGGTTTGCTGTTGCTGCAACACTTTTAAAAGGCGCCAACGCTTAAAGTTCGGTCTTAAATAATTATCGTGCCAAAAATTCAAAGTAAGGTTACTTTATATATGACTTAATGATCATTATGAATGTGTACACTTTGCCGAAATGAAATAATAACTCTGGAATCACGTTCAAAGGCACCTTGCATTTTTTAAAAATAGTTTTGCACATGGGAAAGTACAACATAACTCTACTAGTGCGCAGAAATTACAGCTTAATTGACTTATTTATGCTACAGGCTCAAGAAGTGACAATTCACATGAACTTGACAAATTATAATTGTATAACATTTTAAAAAATACGTTGCGTCATTATTATTTTTACGCACTTCAGGTAACATGTTAAATCTAAAACTTCGACCGAAGGTTGCAAATTTCAGATAAACTAAAACAAACACACTGACATACGTTTAGGCTGTGGAAACACTTGATAATTGTATTCAAGAAATAAACTCTAAAAATTTCTGGACATAAATGTGCATAAATAAATATAATATGACGTTTGGCACAAAAGTGGATAATCCTACAGAATTACTTCGGCTTCGTGTAATTTCACATAATTAATACAAATAAAAAATAAATAGAATATGTATGAAGATAGTACATCTTACCTGAGGCTGCTGAAATTCAAATTCCTACGATTGAAGTTATATAAAATGCGATATTGGTTGAAACTACGAAACGTGATTTAAGTAACTTTCAGTTCAGTAACAAGTAAAAACTTTTTTAAGTGTAAATATTTCTGTAAATGTGTGTGTGTATATATATTGAGATATATGTCGCTTCACACGAGGCGAAAGAAACTCACGTTTCCGGGCCACTGCCATCATGAGAAAATAATGATATTTTAATAACGCACCGAAAACAGAACTGCACGGGAAAAAGTAAAATAATAATTGGTTTCACAAAGTCACGGTATAGACAAGGTTTAAATGAATAAAACGTGAAACGTAGACACACTCGTGAAAACGTAGTAACCACGGAGTGGCCAACATAGAATCTGCTACTTGCGGAGTCCTCTGGAAACTTGCACACAACAGGCCGAGGCGGGTCAGAGCATGCCTCCTCATTAAAAATTATCACGAGAGTTGGAACAGTTAAAACTACAAAGTAGCAGTGCAAAAAAAAATGACTGTTACTGGGATTGCAATATTGTTGTCAATGTTTGTTGGGAATCATAATTTGCTGATATATTGGGTGCGTGCAATTTTCGACAAGTGTTGCCAACGTGAACACCTGAACAAACATGTTACGAACCAGATGATTGCAGGCACTGCAAATGGAGCGATTTGCTGAGAAATCATTACAGAGTTGGTAGTATCTGTCAAGAAACGGCCTTCATAAATGAAACACAGTATATGATGGAATGCCTTGTCGCATCGCTGCCTGTATTGCCGCGCAAGAAGGCTGAACCCCATGTATAAATGAGTACATTGTGGATGCTAAACAACGCACCCTCTGTGCGTGAAAGACTAATCGCTACTCAGGTGTACTATCATCTATCGGTATGTGATGGTTTATTAAAATGTCGCGCAAGAAAAGAGGGTGTAGTGATTTCCATGGCCAGTAGTGTGTAATTCAAGAATAAAGCACTCAACATATTACTCATAATGCAGAAAACGTTTTGAAGCCCTTTACGTGAGCAAAAACATTTTCAGACTGCCAGCTTATATCCTGAAATATTTAGTGTTATTGTCTGAAAAACTCGGATATGGTTGCGCATTGAACAAAGCTACAAAAGTCCCGTCAGCAAGTTGGGCCACTCATGAAACTCCCATATTTGGGTGGTAAATTAACACTCTAGGTTCAGGGATTTCCGCGTAGCGGCTATGTGGCACTTGCGCGCGTAGCACGGTCGTTATTATAGCTTTTCTGCTTTTTAGCCTAAAACGCTAAAAATAGCTCCGTTTAAAAGTATGCCTGAAGGTTCCCGTCTACCTGGAGCTTCTTTCCACGTTTGAGGCCGAGAAGTGCGGGAGCGATAAGGGCGACACTGCCACGTGCATCAAGTGCGCCATCGCCACTAAGTGCAAAGCTCTGAACTGGCTTGCATGAGCTCTTCACACTGCGTGTACCTGTGGGAAATTAAACGCCAACCCGGTTATTAAATTGGTGTAAAGTCTGCAGGAAGGTTCAGTGCAGGGCCCTTGAGTAGTTTGGTATGTATTGATGCGTTTATTTTGAGCTACTGGGATTTTAAAAAGCCATTTTGGAGTGCTCTAAAATGGTGTTTCTAACGTGTGTGACATTTTTAAAGTACTCAACAGTCCTCGTGTGAAGTGTGTTTCTTTCGTACAACAGCGCATTGGTCGCACGTGTATTTCTAACACACTGCAACGCAGTTCAAGCACGAGATAGACGGGAGCCTGAAATATTAAGTATTCGCCGTTAACACAGAATTTGCGGTTTTCGTGGGGGCGTTAGTCAGGTTCGCAGTAGTGATGAGCTGGCGTCACGTCTCTGGGTAACACTCAAGCATTTTTCGTCCGCACGTGTCTTTGCGTACTCCATATCGCTAGTTTTTCCCGACACAGTAAGTAATGTACAAGCGGCGATATGGTTCGGTTTCTGTATGTTGCAAGCTGCCCCTTCCACCTCTGTCACATTATCGCTACTTTGAGGGAAATTTTCCGTCAGTTCGTAGCGGGATTCTGTAGGAGACGGGTTCAATTTCTCCTTCAAAGAGGTAAAACTTTGTGGGAGGTTCGATGATATCAATATTTTCTTTTTTAATAAGTAGTTTTTAATGGATTACTGTTCAATCAGTTTATCAGCCCAGACAGTGTAAAAATGCAATTAAACACTACATTAAGTTCACTTACTTTAATTCTACTCGTAATAACGTGTGACTAGTTGACAAACCCGCGAGACAACATGAATTGTAAAATGGGTTCTCAAAAATGTCGACTGGTGTTTATGTAAATATAAACGCACATTCAAGCAAGGACTAACTTCAAACGTTTGATTCTGGGCCATGGAACTTGCTTCAAAGGAGTATCTAAAAGGTGTCATGGGAGGGAAGAAGAAATTAGACACCATGGAAACGGTAGCAGTCAGGGAGGGTGCGGCACATTGTAAGAATAAACACTAGGGTTTAATAGATTCATGAATCATTGGTCTTAAAAAGGGGAGAAGATATATATAGCAAAGCCATTTAGAAATGGAAGTCACAGACAGTATAATCTTCATGCGTCTATGGTATGCTGCTCTACCCACTGCACAGGTAATTGTGGCGGGCATTTTTAACACTTGCAATACACATGTACCAAGAATTAATACTCTTGCGGTACTGAAGCTGCCTGTTTTCTACTAGTGACATTCTGTCTCTGATTCTTTGCAGGAAGCAATGGTATTGCTACGCGCCTGAACTGTATTGCTGCAGCCAATATGTTTATGAGCGTTTTTCACGAAATATTGTGGGTCCTGGTCAGTTGCAACAAGAGAGCCATTTTTGTTAATTAGGTCATGCTGCTCAATAAACCAGCATCAAACGTTCATAACTCCTGCCGGTAAAAACATTGTTTGCAAAAAGAGGGTGGCCACCCCTGTTATTTTCTCTACAGTGGCAGGTATTAATGGTAGTTTGTTTTATGTTGTATATCACGATAACGTAAAATGATTTTCGGAATATTGTAATTTAATTTCACTTCTTTTCCGATATTTTTCATAAGTATAATTAAAAATCCCGATTTCCAAGTGCTCGTATCTTCTTAATATTATGTTAATATACAAAGTCCTTTATACATCTACTACCTGCTTTTGCATAAGGAATCGCTTCACAAAGATTATTTGTCGAATTCCACCCCACCCTGTGTAAATTATAATATATGTAAATTAAAATTGAAATTTAGTGCCTCATTGAGACAAGATGTTTGAAAATTTCAAGGCAATTTCTGTACAGCCGAACTTTTCGAGATATTGACTTAAAACTGAAAAAGTAAGAGCGATTTTTGAAAAGGTATTTCAAGACTTTCCTGAGCAGAGATTCTGTACAACATTCCAAACGTCCAGAGTAAAAGGCACGGTGTCACAGCAAAACCTGGGCCACCAAAAATTTACCCCTCGCATATTAAATTTTTTGTCTGAATTTTTGAGGAAGGTAAAACTAAATAGCAATGGCTGCAACAGGAATGGTGTAAAAAGGTATCAGTTAGGGTTTAGAAACGTTATCCAGCGTTTTGAATTTGTTTTATTTGTTATAATATTTTTGGTATTGAATGAAACAATTGGCTAGATTTATCATTCTCCGTTGTAGTAAAGAATAAACAAAAGCAGTTCGTTTGTTTAAAGATAACATGTCATTAAAAATTTCTCTGTCTTTACCAGAGAAAGCATATTGTCGATTTCAAATAGTTATTTTCACTGCTCTACATTCATTGATTAAGTTGATTCAGACTCAAGCATAAGGTGCGAATTTTCCTATGTTTGAATCCATGTCGATACATAAAAATGTTCTGTATTTTAAGGTAGTTCGAGCAAATCCCCATCAACGTATAGCAATATTGGAGGCATCAAGAAATTCTGTGATATTTTAGATACTTTTTTATGCTCGGAGATCGACCAGGATACGACTTACGTTCTAAACCAACCTTAAATTACGTCTTACTACAGCATACGTATCTGCGACTTACCCAGTAATCTGTTACCTCATAACCCACGTTAAAGTACTGGACAACGGCGGAAAAGCATTAAGAAACATTGATTGGAATAAACATTTTCGCAATTTATTGAGCGATCTACGCTGATAAAAGTAATGATAAGCAAGTTAGCTAAGATTCACAGGAGATTACTTGGAAACACAAATATTAAGCATAAAAAACCCAAAAAATACACTCTAACAACTAAAATATCCTTGGATACATCAGTATATGTTCAAGTGAGAGAAAAATAAAACAAGACACACCATTCAAATAAGCCCCATCCACTCATTTTATCGATGAATGCTGAGTCGTATGAATCGCTGTATCCTCTGTTTTACCATTCTTAGAGTAGCTTGCCAGTGAACTTTACTAGTTTAGTCAGTAACACTGATAAATAATAACATTTTAGATAAGTTTTAGTTTCTAATGGAGCAACACTTTTTTTTTACATTAGCACAATATTTTATTTTCACTAATTGAAGCCCTCAAAATTAAATAAGTAAAATTTTCAAAGAATGAATGTGAAAGAAACGCGCCCGTTCAGTGCTTTATATTATAATGTGTATTTTTTTAACGTTTCCCTGTACTCTAATGGATAACATATATGTTCTCTCTCTCTCTCTCTCTCTCTCTCTATATATATATATATATATATATATATATATATATATATACATACATATATATAGTAAAAATAGTTTCAACATGTAAATCATCAAAAGAAGAATTTTAAAGTAGATGTAATTTGTCACGTTGTAAGCTGACTGAAACGCATGGAGCGTGTTTTTTTCGTTTACTGTGTGCCAATAATAATTTTATATTTTTTATACCTTAAAGTACATAGTTCTTTTTTTTTTCGTGCAAATAATTTTAAATATGCATGTTGAGTTAAGAACTGCTAAGATAATCCACAACGGAAACACATACATATTACAGTAAGGTAAACAGGAGGAAATAATTCTAAACCAGATTTAATTTTTGTTCCTCCCGGAGAATAATTTATATTACGTGAATTTGAGAAAATTCTCGTTTTTTTGTAAGATCACAAATACGAGGATAGAGACATTGCGTCTCTGATATCTCTTAAAATACCATTTATTTCACCTTGCTGTATGAGTTAGAGACTGAATGAAACCCACTGCCCAACTTCAAACAGTTCAATTACTGATATTGTCGAAGGTATTTTGGAAAATTTGATACAACAATGGAATAAAGTCTTCAATTTCCTGTACAAAAATTATTCATAATTTTCTGATAGTTCGAAGGCCAAAGATATTAATCCTTCGTTACTGAAAGTTGCCTACTGTGACCTGGAAAATTCATGAGCGAGAGTGAGCAAACGGTATGCAGCTCTTTACAGAATACCCTTCTTTCAGTATTTGGTTGTAAAGTACTTGTGTCGACTTCTAGTGGGAATAGTTGCCTGGAAGTGAAACAATTCATATTAAAAAACCGTGAAACACGCCGGCGCGGCGTTCCCTGCCCATCAGTGTTGTTTTCTGTAACAATTTTGATTAGAATCTCGTTTGTATTCATGTCTGATAATCTTGGTAGGCACATATTACAGTTCGCTCCGATAAACCTGCGAAATGTTTCTTTGATACGCTCAAAGACAATTACTGAATTTTGCCATTCGTGAAAATTTGCTTTTGCCCTCTTTTTTTTCTTCGAACATCTAATGAGATATTATGCATTGCACTGCACTATATATTCATAATATATACACGTCACAAAAAGTTTGCCATATTGTGCGATAAGGCAGTTTGGGTGGTAAGAGTTATGTAGTTATTTTCTGATCAACAGAGAGCGCACTAACACATTGAAAACATGGCTGGGTTAAGTTGAAAACAGCCCTTCATAATCGTCCACAACTTTCAAAACACTTCCAGATGTAATAAGATCTGCCCAGGTTGAATGGAACCTTCTTCTGGAAGATTACATCAACATATTGATTACAAGTATGCCACGGCGTGGTATGGACCTGTACAATGCACACGGTACTAAGTTGTAGTGGGGAGAAATAAACCTTCCCTAGCCAGAGACACATTGACGTTAATTTTGTTGTTTTTTGGTGTTTCTTGTTCTGTGATATTGAATAGTAGTTTTTTTTTGTTAGAAAACTTTTGAATTTCACGTTTTGTATCTGTAACGTTGCTTACATCTAATTTCTATGCTTTATTCTATGTATTTTCCATTATTTCTTGCTTTCTTTATGCTGTTCCAAACATTTTGTGAGGTGTTTATTTATCCCAAAACTCGTCACGTATGTTTTTTAGTTCAATCATCCTAGCGGAACGCCACTTGCATGTGCCTGAAGTTACATTCACCTTAAATACTTAGGACAACAAATTTTTTGTCCGTAAAGCTTAGATGAAAGTTATTTTGCTTTATTTTTACGTCAGTTATGCCACTTTTGCGCTCAACAAAATACACATAATTTTTATATATATGCTATGAAGATTTTTAGCCAACACTCAAGCAATGAAAATATTTATCTTCATAACACGTAATTCATATTCAAGCGATAATATGATATCGCCTTTTTACTGAGAACTGAATATGTATGATCCCGTTAGGTATTATTTTTTCTGTTTGAAATCTCCAGCAGAAAAGCTTAACAATTAATTATTCTTTCAGTTTTGTACCTCAGGTATATACTAACGTCAATACTATAAAAACTAACTACAGAATATAACCGGTTTTCAAATATAATTCGTAGCATGAGTTTCACGTTTACTTAAAAATAATTATTATATTCTACATTAAAACAATAAAAATATTGTAAGGTAAAATAAAACACCCAAATGTGACTAAGTCAAACTAGACAATTTGGAAACGTTCAATTTAAAGGCTGAGAGAAAAAATTATTTCATAAATATAACTAACATATAATTATTGCTTATCACAATGCTGATGTAAAGAGCTCAGCGGCAGTAACATCTAAAAGCTAATCCCTGGGAGCAGTAGGGGAGTTTAGCTCCGCTGGAATGACAATAATAAATGAAGTAGGGCGTACACAAACTTCATGAAATATATATTTAAATATTTTCCTTGCGTAGAGAGCAAGTCGAGAATCCCTTTATGTTTTCGTATGGGTGAATATAGGGTAGCCTCCATCCGCAAACCTCAACATCCGCTACTATTCCAAGGCTCATTCCGTTTCCTCTTCCCTTACCCTTTTTTGCACCCCTTTTTCACAACTTCCCATATAGAGCATACAGATCAACGTCCACAAATACAGTTCACGGTTGAATGACCATTTTGAAAACCCTGCTTAGGATTTAGTTTCCTCCCCCTTTCGTATCCTTCCACCATACGTAATATTAATATTGCCATGGTCCACATCACTTTATTGCGTTAGTCGTATGTAGCTGCAAAATAGGAATGTGAATATGTTACTAATAAAAAAATTATTTTCCTTCTGCGTATAAAAGAGAGACAAACAAAATTAAATAAATTCACTGCCATTTAATTCAAACGTCAGAGTTCTAATACAATATCAGTAAATCCTACCTAGTTACCAACCTTACAGGCAGAATGCTAGTCAGGTTGTTCGTTGAAATACACGCAGTGACGGAAAGCGATTTTTCCAACGTAATTTTTTTCAATGACACTCACTTTACCGTGGAGATGCATTTTTTGACCTCTTTTTCTTAACGTACTGCTTATTTAATGAATGTCAGCTGGTGAAATATTTTAAGAGGCTCTGGTGCTTACATCTATAAACCGTCGCCGGAGACAACGTACAGACCAACAATGACAAGTCAAGTGATTGGAGACCCAGTTCACTTGCAACGTCTCATCTCTCAGAGTGATTATATTAAAAAAAGTATTCGTTCTCGCAGTTCGGAAACAGCGTTTTTTAATGACTGGTTCGCTGATAAGTAAGCCCTTTGAACTGTCCTCGTTGACTTTAATGAGAATACATCTTTAAAATCAGAGCGACACTTGGGGTACTAGGACGGAAACGGCGATGTAACGTTTGCAAGGTGGACACTTCTGACACAAACTTCGTAACTTTGGTGTGAAGTGAAGTGAAGAGGTTTGGGTGGTTCTTAAGGTCGCCGCCTTGGTAGTTCGCCGAACGGTGTGCAAAGATCCAGAATAAAACGTTTTGTTAAAAAAACCGTCCAGCGTGACTGAGTGAGATCTGCTTGCGAATATAATTTAAGAAACGTCACGCGTCTGTATACGTTTTTCAGTTTCTCCATTTCTCTCTAAAGCATGTTTTTGTGATTGTGAAAATAAAAACCTACGGGTGTTTTCACGGTCACTTTTAGGCATGAACATTCCAGTAAAAAACATTCAAAAAGGAATGGGGACGTGCATCAAGCATTAATTTTTATTTTCACGTCAGAAATAGTTGGGGTCTCCACTGAAAGTCTCGCAGAGGCGCGTTATATACGGCAAGAATGCACGCCAGTTAAGTGCTTTACGCGTAGAGGCGATACAAAAGTTGATGCGCATGTCTCGGTCGCCCCTAGAGCTCCAATGCTAGGCCACAGAAGTGCAAAATTCCTTCAACCAGGCGGCCACCTTAACAACAGGGCCTTGAGAGCCAATGAGGGTGAAGGGAAGTGAGTATGGATCGGCGCTGGTATGCATGGGCCGGGGAAAGGGAAATTACTGAGGCAAACCCGCCGACCGGTGGCACGATTCCCACGTGCGAAAATTCGGGAGTGATCTCGGTGGGAATCGAACCCAATTCGCTTTGGTGGGAGGCGAGCGCTTTAGTAGCTGTGCCATCGTGGCCCCAATAAAACGAGTGAAATAAATGTGCTCTCGTTCGATCGGGTAAAGGCAGTTCACGTTCAAGTGAGCACATTTGAAATCAACCTTAGAAAAAAGTCACTGATCCAACCTGCATATATTTTAACGGGCGCACTGAGTGGCAGGTGCCCAGTAAAGTTGGTAACGGTGGAAGGAAAGTAGTTTTATATCATAACGTCGAACAGAATGTGTAAGGTAACAATTTGTGATAACTGAAATTATTTCTTTATCTTTCTATTTTTTTAATGCATGAAAGTGTAAAAATAACCAGATTTGTAAAAAGTTTTCTTTTCTGATTATTTTACAGTTTCACTTGACCGACGCATGAATAAAGTGATCAGACCCATGGCAATGTTAATTTTACATAAGGATGAAAAATACACAACGTGTATACAAGTACATCTTAAGCAGGGCTTTCAAAGCTGCTCAGTTTACCGTCAACTGCCTATACCCGACTAAGATGCGAGCATGACCTCGAGTTTACGCTGTACATGCGTGAGGCGTTGTTGGGGGCCCGCGGTGTCCCACGAATGTGATGTTCTGATCAGCCTCACACACATACCACTTAGTTCTTGTTTGCCAACTTTGGGGTGGATACGTGTATTGCTACGGCGGTTCTTAGTTGCACTTCCGCTGGCGTATAACGGAAATAAATCTTTAAACAAGACCTATAACTGCTCACGAATAACACAACGATTCTTCTTTAACTATATACGTTATTGTTAAGAGTTTGTTTTAATTTAACTTGGAGAAATGTTTCGTTTTGTATCAGAACTGTGCTATACACCGAAATCCAAGTAGTTGAAATTTATTTTCAGGCTTTCGGCTTTAGATTTTGTTAACTTAAAGTATAAGATGTTTTGTGCGATTTCTGGTAAATTACTTAATGAGACATGCATTTTTCATTATTTGCTGTCTGTCTCTTATTCAGAATTTTACTCCATTACTTTGTCATGTGTACACACACACGCACACGCATACGTACACACACATACACACCTTGTGTTATTTTTATATCCCTTAGCTAAGATTATGACTACACGATTCTACGTATTTATAGCGGATTTAGTTTTTTATTTTCCATTGTCTTCATTGTGAAAATAACTTTATAAGTGAATTTCGCGATTCAAAATTGTCGCATATACAGAAGAAATTTCGTCATGCCTTTTCAAACTTAAAAAAAAAAAAACAGTAACGTGCTTTTAGAAACTCGTATCTCACTTGCGCCCTTCCCTCTTCGCCTGTTCTTCCACTCCACCGAGCACTTCCTTTGTTCGCCGTGGAGTGTCACGCGAGGCGAAGTGCTAAACACGACACCGCCGTGCTGCTACGGTGGTAGCGAAGGGGGTGGAGACAGGGGAGGTGCGTAGTTACGGGATGTCAGGGGGATGCTCGGCGGGGAAGGAGCGGGCGATGGAAGGTTTGGATAGCTGGCGCACGCACCGCCCTTCAGCGAAGCTAAATATTTGACGAGGACGCGGAGGCGACGAAATTACCGGTGTGACATCGTCGCGAGTTTGCTTTAGGGACGCGAGGACGGAGCAGTCCGCAATACGTGTGCGCCGGTCGTATAGCGTGCGGCAGAAGTGAAGGAGCGTCGAAACAATACCAAACTTTTAAACAGTAGAACGTACCAGACAAAAATAAGCACAAAGTTTTACTGACTTCATTCAAGTCACTTCGAAATACATTATCTCTGTCCTTTTTAGTTTCCCTTGAAAAGCGTTCAAATTGAAAAATACCATCATTCAGTATGATGTGAAGCTGAATTGTAGATCCATAAACTAAAATGTAAGTTGCGATTTTTTAATTTCTAAATCTGAAACAGGACAACCGGAAATTGGATGTTTAAAAACTCACTTTAAAGGCATTGGTGCAAATAAAACAACTCATACCGGAGGCGCCATTTGAAAAAGGACTAATTTTATTTGCACCCATACATTACTGACTAAAGAAGAAATGCCGAGTTATACCATTTATCGCCATTATTTCTTGGGATTTTTAAATTCTGTCCACCAAAAGGTATTATAAAGATTAGTTTGTCATAACATGACCTATACTTGGACAAAATCTCAAATGTTTAATGCATTCACTCAAAAATTGAATTTCAGTTTTAGTAATAGCAGTCAAATATTGCGCAACATTTAAATATAATTTTTATGCATAAGCAGGAAATTAATCAATTATTTTCTAATTTTCTACGTAATAATTTAACAAAAATGAATCGTTTAGAAATGTAATAGTAATTTAATATTTTTAAAATTAAAGGCAATTTAAATTTACTACAAAATTTATTTTATGATATATAAGGCATGAGTTCTTTTACCAAAATTCCAGGTCAATACACTTGCCACATATACGCAAAATGCCGTTACCGTAAACTATTTTTGTTTTGTTTCTACAACTGACAAAGATTCGGTTATTTGTGCATTGCAGCAACTCTCAAATTTTATTTAGACGTACGGATTCTACGCAATCTATAATATATAATTTGCATTATTTTACATTATATGTTATCTCTAGATACTTCGAAAGTAATTGGCACATACATGTCAACCTATATTTCTTCTTAAAAGTGCCCAAGGCCTGCAAATTAATACCTAAAGGTGTTTAAATTTGTTGGTAAAATATCTTCTTCATCCCATTACGTTAACCGCAGTAGTAAAGTTACAAAAATGCAAAAGTACAGCAACCAATGTATACTAGCAATAGTGATTTTGCTTGAGTTTTAAAACAGTGTTTTTTCAGCACTCGCTATTGAAACATACGATTTTCAGCGATATTGTAGTACTTATTCTTCTTAATACTTCCATATATTTAACGCAAATTAACTTTGTTTTTAAATCAGGTTAATTTTCTCTAATTTGAAATAATATTTTGGATCTACTGTCACAAGTTCATCTGTGAAACTTTTAAGTATTACAAAAATACAAGTATAACTACGTCAAAGAGGCTTCGAGAAATAAAATGTATACTTTAGGTCATGAAATTGTAGTTTTGCAATGGGAAATTCAACTGCTTAACGTTTCTAGTTATTCTGATAAATACTCCAGTTTGAAGCAAGCTATAAAACTTCAAGTGCTTCCACGAAAACTTCATACGCATATTTCCTAATTTATACAAAATGAAAATATAAAGAGACTGAAAATTTTCTTAAAAGAAACTTATAATGTACTTAGGTTTTAAAGTATAAATAATACGCAATAAATACAATTTATCAGCTCTATAATAAGAGGTTTAAATAAAATTACTCTCAATTTACGTTTTCCGAGTACCTGACACCATCAATATAGCCATAATTTCCCTTGTATACAAGTTAACATGTTGGTGCATGCTAATTGTTCACAAACACCTTCTTAAGAGTATTGGCTTAGAAACTCGGAAAAATGAATAAGATTGAACTGTTGAAATTATTATAATTTTATGTAGCCAATTAATAATAATAGTACAGATTAATCACAGATGCAATATGTAAATACAAAGAATTTCTGTGAAGTTCTTAAAAAGAAAAATTCCCACTCAATCGTTTTTCAAAGACTTATTTATAACTGTGGAATTAAAATGTAAATTCAATGTGGTTACTTACTTGTATGTAGATGGCATATACACACAGGCAGATAATAACGTTATGGTTTGCATGAAGCTTTAAGATACAACACGTATACGTTTTAAAATTATATGAGGTTATCCTTGCTTCTGTGTCAGTTTTCCGAACTCAAGCTGAGCAAACCTAATTAAAGTTAAATACACCAAATATANACGTTATGGTTTGCATGAAGCTTTAAGATACAACACGTATACGTTTTAAAATTATATGAGGTTATCCTTGCTTCTGCGTCAGTTTTCCGAACTCAAGCTGAGCAAACCTAATTAAAGTTAAATACACCAAATATATATATATATATAATTTTTGTTTACTAAGGAAAAGCTTTAATGAGTCATTTGTGCACGCGTTTCAAATACTTGCATCGCCCTTCTGTGTAGTACATTATACTGGGGTGCAGTTTGGGGGAATACGACCTCTGAAATCGATGTTGTGGCTCTGTTATTACGCGACACACGGTTAAGTTATATGGATGCTATGCAACTCTGACGCGTTTCTAATAATATGGTTAAAAATTTAGACAAGTAAAAGCAATAAGAAAAGCCGTGTATCCACATACGAGGCACTTTAGATCAAATTGATAATGTTATTCTCCTGTAACTAGGCAATTAGCACGTGCCAAATCGCCACGGGCGATGTCTACATTGGACGCAACGAACCCGAGGCGATGCTTTACCTGGCCATGTTCCTGCAAATAGGCGACTCCCAGTGGCAAATACATCTACAACATTGGTGCCCATGGCGCAAACTGCATCGTAGAGATTTTGGTGCCGGAGGGGCGGGGTTTGATGTTGTTTTCAAAAAGGTTTGTTTAGAGAACAGAGACACACAGGAAATAAATTGATGGTCGTGAAAAAATTGGGGAGTGTGAGAAAATATTGCACGCAGATGAGTCTTCTTGCTTCCCTTCCCTTCTCGAGTCGCTCATTACTTTCGTACCTTTGCTGTCATGACAACCAAGCTAGGTTATAAGGCTGGTAATTTTGTATTACAAGTAAACTAATATTAAGGAATGCTGGAAGAGGTTTTGCAGTTTTATAAAAAAAATACTACCAAATTACTTTCGTCGCATTATCTTGATTATTGTACATCGTAGAGAAAATATAATTACAAATATCAATCTCCACAAAATTCCCTACAAGAAAGTTCACATCCATTTACTCATGCCGTTAGTGATATATGGGGCGTAACTAATTTAACAAATTTTGTGTGACTTATTTTCAAACATAGCATTTAAAGGTTAAGATCTTACATGAAAACTAACGTGGTTTTTTTTAACGAACCTGTTATGCATTTTTATGCACATTGGGTAAAAATTAACAATGTGCATGAATGGCAAATAGCTTATCAATAAAAGAAACTATTATCTTGCTTCGTAGAAAAAACAAGTGTCGAAATGCTGTTTTTAATACTATTTACATTTTTGGAGATTTATTATTGTGTAGCCACAGAGCAAAATTCTTGTAACTGCATATCGACAGGATCATTAAATGCGTGTTTATTTTTAGATCAGAGTCACAACCAAGCAAAACAGTCTACTGCAATGTTTGCAAATTTCCTTCAGCTGTAGGAAAACTGCACTGAAGTGCCACATGAAATATGAATATTGTAGTGGAGTATCATGTATTTTTTTCACCCACTGTGATCCCACAATTTAAAAACCATAAACATTTGGAACTGTGTGAAAGCAGCATTTAATCAATAAAGAGTGTTAATAATGTTCGCAGAAGCCAAGAACATTATGTATCAAAGCATTTATTTTCTACAAATTTAAAAAAATTATCAATATTTAATACAATAAATATTATTAATCGAAGATTAAAATTTATTATTCTACTTTTACACCACGGTAGAATTAGTGTAATATAGATATGAGCTGTCACTTCATAAAGTTTTGCTCTAAAATTCATGTTAGTGTAGTAACAACAAAATTTCTGATCATTTGCATAGTTTTTCTAAAGATGATTTATAGTAGTACCCTTGCTGACTGGAAAAAGTGTCGACTGAAGAAGGGCAATAAAGGTCTTAAATACGTTCGCGAAAACGTATGCTTAAAATTACGATTATTTTGCAATTCTTGTTTTCTTCCATTTCCGCTCGTTAGATAGTTAATTCATTACATTATATTAATCACATAATTTAATTTATCACATTCTAAATTTTTGACATCTTACTACCAAAACCACTATTTTACTCTCAACAGGAATACAAACAGATTTTACACAAAAAAAAAAAACTTTTTTCTGTTACTGATAAGTTAGAGAAACATACCGTAAAGTGGGGTGAAATTGATCAGCAGGGGCGAGATTGAACACATCAAAAGGCTCTATAAATATTAATGTCAGTTATGGGACCTGACCTAAACATGTACAGAAAAGTGGCATGTTATCAATCTCACCCCTGCTTATCATTTTCACCCCACCTATGTTCCTTGACTTAACATGTGGTCATGTCATCGTTCTCACCGCTGCTGAACAATATTGTCCCACTTTATGGTACATTTTTGCAGCATGAGCTTCGGATCTTGGGTGTGTTGTGTACTAAATGTGTATTTGTGCTCGTCAGAAAAGCGGGAGTGCGATAGTAATCATCTCTTACTGAGGCGTATCTAATAGTCACGGTCCTGCCTAAGAAACCGAAACTTTTAAAAGGACGAATGTTAAAGGTGCATAGGAGTAATGTCCACAGGTGAAATTGTGTGCTTACTAAAAGTCATTTATATGTACGATCTAAATTTAAAATCTCAGGTACAATGATGGTGACAGTTTATGGTCTTTAGTAGCATGATACAGATTTCACAAAAAATAATATGGAAAATCGTGGCAGTAAGTTTATTAATAATTTATGCTAATTGCATTGCAGGCGTTAAATACTACCCCGTTTTTATAAGACCATGCTTAATCAAGTAATTTTATTATCTAAAATAGTTATTTAATTTCTTATTGGTATTTTATTAACGTTCAGCATTTTTAGTTTTAGGATCTGAAATTTTTTTTTTGTATTTATAAAAATTATATTTAATCAAATAATTCCAAACTAAAGATTAAAAATACTTTTGTTTAAAAGTTATTTAGTTTTTTTTATTATTCCTTATTTTCTGTAAATATTTTATATTGTTTTAATTCTAAGTTCCTAATTACCATTTCGCCACTGTTTCTGTTGTATGCGATTTTTCGAGCGCGTCTACAAGAAGTGAAGAGATGCCTAGTTTTCCCTACGTGTGTGCTTGGAGAAGGATCGAGGAGGGAGGAGGATGGTATAGTTCCTTGCGTTAATGTTTGAGAGTGGTTGGCACCGCTGTCTAAAATAAAGAATGTATGCATTTTCTAGTTATATAATGCCTGCTTGTAAAAGTCAAAGTAACTAAACAACGGCATATTTGCACACGCGTTTACAAGCAAGTACACTAGATGTTGCTAACTGGTAAGCCTAAGATAATGTCACCTGTGTATGGGTAGAAAAATAAGCTCATATTTCTCATGTGCTTATAATGTTATGTGCTTATTAAATGATATAAAAACATTTAATATTCAAAAACTCAAAATTCTTTTTTTTTTAATAACATTTATCTAACTTTTACTCAGTAAGAAATCTGTATAATAGAATAAAATATAATAATTATTTTGCATGTTTAAGAAATAATGTAAGAAAGGTTGTGGCCATATTTACTATTAATATTAAACTCTCAAATGTACTAACTGTAACGAGTTGCTAATTCTGTAAAAATTGCGTCAACCCATTAAAATATGGTTTCAGAAAATAAAGGAATGAAACTTATCCATATATTATAATATGTTCACTAATATTTGACAAATGTTTATAGGTGAGGCATGAAATATAGATTTTAAAGGGCTTTGGATAGCAAAATATTATTTTTTTAAATATAAATTTGCACAAATAAATTTAATTATTATATGTCATATCGTTTCCAGTAAATAAATAAAGTTATTTAATATTAACCGCCTAATTACAAGTTAGAACAACAATTTCATTCACGATCACCGTAACACACAGACAATACAAACCAAAACAACTACAAAAATTAAGCACGATACGCTAAAATCCATTATCTCATTAACTCATTTTTAAATTTGTTGAAGTTTAGGGATATGCACTTATCAATAACATTTGCGAATATTCTGTTATATTCACTGATATAAAAATATCCACAGACTTTTCATCACGTGATTTCATACCTCCTACAAAATAATTTTTGACAATTTTTTAAAATATAAATTGTTTGTAATAGAATATAGGTTTATTCAATTCCTCCGAACTCCTTGTTATAAAATAGCATTCTTTCTAATTCGAATCCATCCACCATAATTAAAATAACTATCTCTGTTGACCCATTCACTTTATTTATCTGCCAACCAAATTTAATAGTTGAACTGTTTGGAACGTCTAACTAGTACACCGATTTAAACATCGCATTTTTGAAACAACGTGAAAATATGGAACTGATCTTCGTACAACGCTGCCCACTTAGTTAAGACCACAGTAGTAGGTATATACGTTGATATGCGCTGTTAGGAGAAGATACTTATTAAAAATATTGATTTAAGAAATGTTTATTACCGCAAACGAGCCATATATGAGCTATTTTGAACAGTACTCAACACACGAATATTTACATAGCTCTATTTACTTTAAAATGTGGTGGAAGGATAAGAAATAGTTGATTGGAAAAAAGTAACTATGTCCTCAAATGGCTCACATTACCGTGAACAAACTTTAGTTTAGTTAGCGGCAAATTATTAAAAATAATTCTTAATACCAGCCGTCATACACTGAGAGAAAAGTTTTTTGAAGTTAACAAAATATTCGTTTAAGGCGAAGAATATGTTAGTTTGCCCCCAAAAATATTTTGTCAATTAAATAATACTTAAAAAGCAACAAAATTAATTTAGTTCATGTAACGAAATACACGCTTGAATAAACAAAACGTTTGACTTAGGCCGAAATAAATTACTGTCAACAAAACATTTAGTTGAATGAACTGTATATATTCGTTTGGCCACTTATTTCATATCNCCCAAAAATATTTTGTCAATTAAATAATACTTAAAAAGCAACAAAATTAATTTAGTTCATGTAACGAAATACACGCCTGAATAAACAAAACGTTTGACTTAGGCCGAAATAAATTACTGTCAACAAAACATTTAGTTGAATCAACTGTATATATTCGTTTGGCCACTTATTTCATATCCTTCGTTCGAAAATAGAGCTCGAGAGATTGTGTGTACTTTTGTGGCAATTAGGATAGTAAAAGTGTTTGTCAGTGCTTTATTTATGCCTAGTGATGGTGTAAACATCATGATAAAAAAAGCTCAACAGGAAAATAAACAGTGAAGTTGTAAAACTTGAAATATTTATGTGTGCACGTTGTCCATTAGATGAAATGTATGTCCTTAAAAATATTCAAATTGCATCAGCAGTCGCTCTAGCTGAGTTTGCTAAGTAGTAGCACTCGGCGTATATGATCTAGGTTCGGGTTACAGTCGGGTTTCTAATTNAAAAAAAAAAAAAAAAAAAAAAAAAACTGTAGTGGCACAAACTAAATATTTATTTTGGGGCAACCAAATGAGAACGATAAAATTATTTGTTTTCAATATCAAAATATTTCTTCTCATTAAAATTTACGAGTCGTATTGTTTTCGAGTATAGCCAACAAATGTTTAAGTATAAGTAGTTAAAGGTTTAATATATTCAACAAGGCCGTTTTCTAAGTACACTGCGAGTGTGATTTTTTCATTAATATAAATAAAATGTACCATTTTATTTGTGTGTTATTCACATCAGTGAATGAATTTGCATATTAGCAACACATTTATAATCCTAATAATCCAACGGTTTTAATTTGGTGGCGGAAGGACAACGCGGACAGGCCAATAACAATGCTAATTTTACGTTCATGTGACGGACTTTTGAAAAATAACATAAATTATAATTATATTCTTAGACCAATGTACAAATTTTAATTGCACACAGAAAATGTATCAGTATTTTACACAGATTACTGNCAAGGCCGTTTTCTAAGTACACTGCGAGTGTGATTTTTTCATTAATATAAATAAAATGTACCATTTTATTTGTGTTTTATTCACATCAGTGAATGAATTTGCATATTAGCAACACATTTATAATCCTAATAATCCAACGGTTTTAATTTGGTGGCGGAAGGACAACGCGGACAGGCCAATAACAATGCTAATTTTACGTTCATGTGACGGACTTTTGAAAAATAACATAAATGATAATTATATTCTTAGACCAATGTACAAATTTTAATTGCACACAGAAAATGTATCAGTATTTTACACAGATTACTGNATAATTATATTCTTAGACCAATGTACAAATTTTAATTGCACACAGAAAATGTATCAGTATTTTACACAGATTACTGAAGAATAATTTTGTCTCTGATTGGTTTAAAAATTCATTAGAGTGGACAGCTTCATTGGTGATAGTGTAAATCATATCGCTATTTTATGTGGTAAACAAAAAAATTATATTATTACCTGGGAACAACATTTAATGCTCCACTCTTAAGATAAAACGGTATGCATTGCTCCAAAACAGTGACCGGCTCTCAACCAGTGAATTTGTGACATTGAATAACCAAAGTACATTAAGGCTATTCGCAATAAGTTATTCGCTTTCCAAATAAACTTTAAAAAATTGAGAGCCGTACAGAAAAAAAATTATCTTTGTAGTATAATGTTTTGTCACTGGTCACGCTAAGGTCTCGAAAAATAGCATCTAATTCTAACTTTACATAAAAAAAATTTCGGAATCACTTCAAAGAGTATTTTTATAGTGCGAGAAAAGAATGATATCAAAGTGAAAAACTACAGATGCAAATACACGCTACTCTTCTTTATCCGTGTTATNGCAAATACACGCTACTCTTCTTTATCCGTGTTATAATAACATAACCGCGGCATCCTACCAAATTCATCGCTATGCCTTCGTGCATTGCGCTCACCGCAGCTCCCGACCGCGCTTGCTTTGTTTGCGGCGAAGTAGAGAGAGAGAGAGAGAGAGAGAGAGAGAGAGATGGAATGAGAAACCATTGTAAACGATGTTTCATCCGCCGCTGTCACTTCNAGAGAGAGAGAGAGAGAGAGAGAGATGGAATGAGAAACCATTGTAAACGATGTTTCATCCGCCGCTGTCACTTCCACTCATAATGGTGCCTGATAGCTGCCGACACACGTACATGTATTTGAGGAATGGCGGTCGAAATCTCTGGGTTTCCGCACAATGGCCCCCCGCCACGCGTAAGAAATTCACAACAAGGCGCTGGAGCACTCGATAATGAAAGTACGTCTAAGAGGGAAGGGGGGGAGGGGGACCCCGCGGCTCGCCTCGCCTGTAACCCTAGCGACCCAGGGAGACATTCATCTCGCAAGGCGAGAGCAGCAGGCAACTAAAGTGTTGTTCGTTGTCAACAAAGTCACCCCCACTCGCCAGTCGGTTCGCGGTTTCTCCACACTTTTTTTGAATCAAACCTTTGAAAAATCTCCCTTTATATGGCGTGTGCGGTTGTTTCCTAAGTATTTCAGTCACTCATTACAAGCGTTTTATACATAGGTGTTAACATAAAAGTACCTTAATTGAAGATATATTGAACTTTCACTTATATTGTATCTAGAAATTATAATCTTTAATTTATGAAAAAAAAAAGTACGGAGAAAACCGGCGTGCTCGTAAGGCCTAGTAATAAATACTTCTTATGTAAAATAATATTACATTGAGTGCGCACGAATGTGGTGCGTTGTCCTTTTGGAGTAATTTTCTATACTTGGTTAAGCTTGGTTTTCATGAGACGGAGGAATGTCCTGGAAGTAGAACTTTAGTAGGGCTTCAGAAAAGTTGGAAGTAACCGTAAACACCCTATAACTGAAATACCTCGACACCATTCTTATGCTTTAAACCATAACATAAAGGCTGCTCATGGTAAACTGTGCACTTTCAAAAGCCCTACTTAAAATTTACTTGCATGCGTATTGTGTACTTTTCCACCGTATGTAAAATTAAAATTGACATGTACATAGTCATCACTTTATTTATCCGTCGGTCAAGTAAAACAGTAAAATTATGATAAATGTAAATATTTTACCAAATTTCTTATTTTAACACTCTAGTGCGTTAAAAAAAAAACTGAATACACAAACATTATTTTAAGNAATATTTTACCAAATTTCTTATTTTAACACTCTAGTGCGTTAAAAAAAAAACTGAATACACAAACATTATTTTAAGATTCACACGTGTTTACTTAACACTTTTAATTAAACGTTAAGACGTGGAACTATTTTCTCTCCGTCGTTACTAACTTTACTGGGCGCATGCCAGTCACTGTGCCCGTGAATATATATATGGAACTAAGGGCAGTGACATTTCTCAAAGGTTGATTTCATAAGTATTCACTCTACCGTGAACAACTNATATATATATGGAACTAAGGGCAGTGACATTTCTCAAAGGTTGATTTCATAAGTATTCACTCTACCGTGAACAACTTACACAGTCTTTCAATCGTCACTATTGTATAAGGGATTGTTTCTATAACATTTTAGTCCTCGCCCAGATAGCATTTAAGCGTGCTATTCAACTTGAATTTACCTTTCCAAGCATGTGTGATGCAAACGCGATTCAAGACTGATTTCTTACGATATGTACACACCTGCTAATGGAAAGCTTGCAAATGGCTTGAATTAACTTGCATTTTGAACAAGGCAAGCTTGCAACATGTGTGTATTCCATTCACAGTTACTTCCAACTTCGCTAAAGCCCTAGTAAAATTCTACTTTCAGCATATTCCTCCGCCACATGCATTCAACGCTTAATCAAATCAAGAAAATTACGCCAAAGGGGCAGCGCACTAGCTTCGTGAGCACTCACTTCAATAATACTTTCCGTAAGAACAACTTCTTACTAGGCATTACCAACCAACTTATTTTCTTCCAGTGTTATTCATATTTATTATAAATGAAAAATAATTTATAGAGAATATAAAATCAAAAGTTAAAATTTACTAAAAACCAAAGAATTAAACGCTCGTTACAGATAAAATACTTAGGAAACAACAAAACCACGTGTGGATTGATTTTTCAAAACTTTGATTCAAATATTGTGAAGAAACCGCCAATAGACTATAAATAATCAAGCTTGCTACAATCTTGAAACGTGAAAACTAGTATAGAAACAATTAATATTTAATGGAGAAATACGAAATCATTTTCGTAGTAATAAAACGTAGACCCTGTCAGCGTATGCTGCATTTTGAATTTCCGAATAAGAACACAGCTAAAACCATAATAAAAATACGGATTATTGATATATGCATACATATATATTTATGGGGTAAAATTGTTCCCAAAGTTCAAAATATTCCAATTAGAGTAATTTTGTTAGCTGAAATACCTCTTGAGATATTTTTTCGGGAGGTTTTCCCTAAACTTTTATGAAATTACTCCAAGCATAGAAATGAAAATTTCATAATGGGCTTAACGTATTTTTAATTGTGTACTTTTTGAATAGTGTAGACAGCATGCCTGAAGGTAATTTTGTTTTGTGGCGGATAACATCTAATATTTCTCCAAGCACTCCGGGCGATATTATATTATTCAACATTATGTAAATGAATATAACGCGTACGGTTTTTTAAGTTTCACCCCGCTGGTAAAAGTTGTCGGGAAAGGTTGAGGGGCATTAATAATAACCATTCAGAACATATGAAAGGTAAAATGCGTACGACAATCTGACAGAGATACACAGAGCAATTAAATTACTTTGGAAGCGAAGGGAAATATATATATTTTTAAATCTGAATCGAATCTGACTGGAATATTTCATGCTGTAGAGTGTGTTGTTCTTCATGTAGTACACAACATTGAAAGCACGTTTTTTTCAGAATATAAAGTAGTATTCTATAAATGTAACAAAGATAAGCCTGCATTTTTTAAAACGATAACCGAATGATGAAATTGATGAAAGCTTCACTGAAACGTGTTTCAAAAGCAGTTATCCTGGATAAACGATTCCCGGCTGAAAGAGCCATATTTCTGTTCTACCTGTAAAAAACATGTTACTAGCAATTAAACATGGGAAAAATTTCAATTTTAACTTGNGAGCCATATTTCTGTTCTACCTGTAAAAAACATGTTACTAGCAATTAAACATGGGAAAAATTTCAATTTTAACTTCCAGACTTTATTTTTCAGTGGAGTATTTAGGCCTATATCTTTGTAGTATGCATTGCTGCTGACGACTTCTCTAAAAAAAAAATTAACTGAAGCCAAATTCAAATATAAAATGTTCGCTGTTTTGCATTAATTTGTTGTGAAAAATCATTTGAGAGATAAAATGAGATATTACATAAATGCTGCAAGTTGTACATAAATTTATACTTTGTACATTTGTAAAACTGTGACTACAGAAGCTTGAACATGTATTGTTTACTTCATCCTGTGTTAACCAAATATATGCTGTGTCTGTGAACTACGGGGTTGAAAATGATTTATTTAGAACGCTAGAAATATTTTATTGCAACTAGTTTAATTCAACATAAGAAAAATTNGAGCCATATTTCTGTTCTACCTGTAAAAAACATGTTACTAGCAATTAAACATGGGAAAAATTTCAATTTTAACTTGCAGACTTTATTTTTCAGTGGAGTATTTAGGCCTATATCTTTGTAGTATGCATTGCTGCTGACGACTTCTCTAAAAAAAAAATTAACTGAAGCCAAATTCAAATATAAAATGTTCGCTGTTTTGCATTAATTTGTTATGAAAAATCATTTGAGAGATAAAATGAGATATTACATAAATGCTGCAAGTTGTACATAAATTTATACTTTGTACATTTGTAAAACTGTGACTACAGAAGCTTGAACATGTATTGTTTACTTCATCCTGTGTTAACCAAATATATGCTGTGTCTGTGAACGACGGGGTTGAAAATGATTTATTTAGAACGCTAGAAATATTTTATTGCAACTAGTTTAATTCAACATAAGAAAAATTNACGGGGTTGAAAATGATTTATTTAGAACGCTAGAAATATTTTATTGCAACTAGTTTAATTCAACATAAGAAAAATTTGTTGGCCGTCAATTTTTATTACTTTATAAGCAACTACTTATACATTTTTTTACAATCACTGTATTTCATTCACCTCCAGTTTTGTGAAGAATGGTTTGAGCAAGAAGACTGATGGTTGGCGTGAAATGAATGTTATTAAAATGGAATGGTGCGAAAAGAACGGTATTTGTATAGCTTAGTTCCACATACGTCTGATATCATTGTCCAATCAAAAATACGTGGCATTTGTTTATCCTACTCTTTCTAATTACACGTATGTGGAAACAACATATATGTATCCCACTTTACTAACAAAAACCGCGTAATCTTTTAACGGTGCTTGTATTTTGGCTAACCGTAGTAGGCATTTAAAATGAATGAAGCTGCTGCTATTGGGCAAGACCTCATTTTCTATTACGTAGCTATTCTTTTACGTCATAACGAAGGCGTATATTTTTCGAACAAAAATACGTATTATGGAATGTAAATACATATTATTAGAAATATAAATATAGAAAAAATATAGTTTAAATTAAAATATTGAACATTTATACTTAAAATTTGCATTCCAGATGAGCTATAAGACAATATATTCAAGTACTGTTATAATACCTGCTGCAAGGAAATCACAGCACACTAGGTGAATTCATTAATATAAGACTTTGCACAGTATAATATATTCAGTATTTTTTTAAAATTGGGTTTTGAAAACGTTTTTTTGTTGAATGCGATGGGGATGGTGGCGAATTGCCCACAGTACGTGCCACACGGGTGAATGGGATACGCCCATTTGGCGCTCTATGGAGTGGGTACTAGTGGAGGGTATGTCGTTGATGTGCTGACGTATCTCTTCCTTCAAGCCGAACGCTGCGCACAGACCGGGGACGACCAGCATTACGCACGTGTGTCTGCAACATGGGAAGCATAAGTCACATTTTTGCAGCGGACTTTGTAGGCGTTGTGCAATGTACAATGCATTCGGCAAAATAAGTTTTCAAAACCCAATTTTTATAGTTTCGTATCTCCTTTAACATTTCGCTAAGGTATACGGTGTCCTATATATTTTGGACTTTATTTTTCATAAGGAACCACCTTCCGTCGTTTGGGCGTTTAATTTTCGAACATTCTATATACGGATACATCTAATGGAGTTAGGGAGGTTATTTGTTTTACACACTTCTTACTGGCATTGCATGAAACCTTAATTTTCTTTATAATGTGTTTTCTCATGCGGTAACATACGTGACACGTTCAACAGTTTCGGTCGAGATGGTCAAGACGTCGGTTAATTTACCCCCGGTGGTTTTCTAGAGAATTTCTTCCAAAATTTTCGATCATTTAGAAAAACTTCTTGGATTTTCAAAGTGTATAAAGAAACGAAGGTTCTTTAAAATATACTTTTATTTTAACATTTCTACTTTCTCTTCCCAAACCTTCAGGCATAAACTTAATTGATAATGCATGTGTTTTTATTCATTGCTCAGGATGACACCGGGCAGTTTTGGAGCACACAATTGTTTTGCGATTGTTATGCATGTAATACGAGAATAACATTAATAAAAGAAACATAGTTTATGACAAGTTAAGATAATAAAATATTGAATTGTTAAAGTTTTGTTTAAAAATTTTCAAAATAAAAAATTTGTTTTACAAATTTATAGGTTTGAGCACATTGAGAATTGTAATGCATTCTTGTAAAGGATAAAGACGAAAAAATAAAAATTCACTTTTACTTCTTATTGATACTAGCTTCCCGTTGACAGAGGATTTGGAAATTATCACATAAAAGAAGGACTACAGGTCAAAGCCGAAAATAATATCCAGAGCAAAAATTAATGAAACAATCACTCAAGACTCCAACGAACATGGAAATTATATAACAGAAATGGAAGATACACAGCTTTCTCGGTCAGCCATATTAAGCACCTTTTTCAAACAACAAACTCCTAAACAATGTCGCATACTGGGCTACCTCCACACAAATGCTACCACTTGTAGCGTAGGAGAGACTTGGTGGAAATAACCACAAGAATGACACAAATAGAAAGCTCCGATCATCTAGTTGTGTAGGTGTGACCCCAAAGTAAAAGTAGAAGCAAAGAGGCCAAGCCAAAATTCCCACTACACCACCCTTACACACACACACATTATAAAAATAAAAATTATTATTACTACATACAGCTATAAACAACGTAACTTAAAAAAATTAGCAAGTTTATTGATAAAAATGTTTTGAAATTCGTCTCACAAAACTATTATTTTCCCATTTCAACAATATCAATAAACAAAGAACAAACTTTCAGAAGTATTACCACAATAAATATAATTTTCTGTTATTTGGTTTTAAATAATTATTTATTTTTTTATATTATATATCATTTAAATAAATTAACGTTATCTGTTGAAATCTCACAAAAAAAATTATAATAGAAAATTACAAGAATGTTTTAAGTCAAACAACTAAATTTAGGTTACTATTCATAATTGAAAGAGTTCAGAAAGTCTGCGAACTGATTACCGTGTTTCATGCACATGCCAAAAAAAAAAAAAGATAGTTGGACTTTCCTGAGATGTGGCCCATCTTCAGGACATCTTCCTTGCTAACGCCACCTGGTGTTAGGCCTACACCCTGTTAAAAAAAACGGCATCAACCATGAAGAAGATGCAAGGCGACTTCAAAGAAAAACTGCCACGCCACGGCAGCAAGGTAGAGAAATGACCTCACTACAGCATTTTTCTGACCCAAACGGTCGACCACTGTAAATGCAAAATTTACGGACAAAATAAATAAGTAAGGTTATAATTATACATTAATGAGGCGACAATTAACAAACAGAAAAGGAAACACTTAACAGAAGCGGTAAAACTCAAATGATTACACCATTAGTACGAAAATAGCCAGAGCTAATAAAAAATTCATTCACGGCATGACGAGTTGAAAGAAAGAAGAAGGAAGTAGCGCGAGTTCCGAAAATGCCAGTCACTAACACAGGTATCAAGTGGCTTCATAAAACCGGTAATACTATCCTGTTTCGTAATGCGATATTTTACATTACTGCCATCAATATTTTATAAAATTACCTAGACAGAAATGAATTTAAATATGAAATTCACAAACCAAAACAGAATGTTTCATTACGAAATTTACTATTCGTTTTTAAATTAAGTTATTTCAATCGGTTGACACAATAGCTTAACAAGATCATAGTAAGCGGTCACTTATAAATTTAAAAATCGAAAAGTAACGAAATCTTGGAATATTGCTATAGTCGGTTCACGACTGGAAGAGACTTTCTTGAAGCCATGCTAAAGATCTACTTTCAAGCCCATTTCGTATCCTTCCGCCAAAGGCAAACAAACATTGCCATGTGACTGCAACGTTAACATGCAATGTTTACATTCCCCTGTGTGTGTGTGTACATGTGTTCGTACATGCACGTACCCATTATAAAAGTCATGTATATATTATTAATGGATATTNACATGTGTTCGTACATGCACGTACCCATTATAAAAGTCATGTATATATTATTAATGGATATTCCACAAGCGCAAAATTTTTAATCCTTATAATTTCTAACAAAAGAATATGCGATGCCAGGGAAAAACATTTCATTCTATAAACCCAAAATGCGAGTATTTTGATTAATCGATAGCTGTCTATTTACAATCGATTGTTAGTGACTTTCGATAAATTCCCGTACATCGAAAGCAAGATCATGAGTATTGATCGAAATTGCTACAGACGTTAAAATGGCGTGTTGGTAGACTGAGTCGGATGTTTCGCGCAATTGTAAAAAGTTATTTAAAAATTGTTCTGACAGTTTTCGACAGGACGGCAGAGTTTGCGAGTGAAGGATTCTACGTCTTCGACAATGTGAAAACAATTCTTATGTGCAAATACTGCAATATTAGAATAGAGTGGCAAAGGAAAGACACGTGCACAAAACACATAAAAACAAAAGGAATCAGTACAACGAGAAAGTGAGCACAATTTAAAATCATACGTTATTAAAATCCAATTAATAAAGAGCGGATATTAGTAAAACAAGACAAATAAATGAATTATTATAGGTTAAACAAGATAATTGCACAAATTCTCTGGCACATGTGTCAACCACACCCCGCCAACAACACAAGGAACGAAGGTTAGTAAAAAAATGGCCGCATTACTTTCACCTTGAGCGTGATCACGTAAATATGCAAGAAACGTTGAAATCTAAATACGTTAGCATCACGTCATTAAAAATTGGCATAATATGATACAAGTCTTTTCGACACCCATTTGCAAGCGATAAATTAAAAATTACGTTAAAACTTTGGAATTATTTCCTCGCTTTGTGCTGGCAACCTAACGGCATAGCTGTATCCGCGCTCGCCACTGTTTGTAATGTTATATGCATGTTGCTAACGGCTAGGGTGTTTTTTCATAGGTTGATTTTCAAAAGTTTCTTCCTGTCGTGAACGGACTATAGATAAATAAAAGAAATGACAGAAAAAGTGACAAAAACATTATCTCACCTTGCTTTAACATAACAATTTTAAAAAAAGCTAGGTGTTGGAAAATAATACAAAAAAAAAGACTTGAAAACAAAAAAAAAATCCCAGAAACAGAATACGATGTAAATAGAACATAGTTAAAAATAAGTGAGTGCCTAAACAAGACCCCGTCACTCTTGCCTTAAACGAGGCCACGGGATTCCAGGCGTGGCAAACACTGACATACAAAAAATGAAAAACTACAGTTTAAAAAAAATACATAACACAATAAAAAAAATATAATTTATCAGTACAAGTTAAAGTAGTAGGCAAATGAACCATTGCATATCATTTTGGCACAAGAACAGGCCGATCAGAAGGCGGCGGACTTGCCTTGACGGAAAATTTTTATTTCAACCAAAAATAAATAACAAGCAGGAAACAAAAAACTGCAATAGAAGTAACAATAATGGGAATGAGATCTAGGTTGACTGTAGGTTGTGTAGGGTGAGGGTGAAGGAGACGCAGGACATCCAGATGGTTAGTTCCCTGAGGGTTTGAGCTAAAAACTAAATATTTCTACAAATTATCTCCATGAAAATTATAACAAGGGAATTGTCTCTAAGCTACTACCACAACCCAAAAACAACCCGAGACAAGAGTGGAAAACATCTCCAAGCTAAATATTAACCACATTTAATGAAAACTCAAAGGAAATGTTGTCTTATCACCCATTGAAAACACGAAGTCAAAATTCCGACGTTGGTAGATTATTTAAGAAACAAAACACAAATTAAATTTAATACACACACAACATTTGTTATTTTATTATTATCTTAGTACAGCGATTTTTTTGTTGTTTGGCGCGCAAACAGAAAGGATCTTAAGTAAACCAAGTCAATGCCAAGAAAAATAAAGCCTGGATAGCCAAGTAGACAAAACAATTCATTGAAAACAACTTACAGCTAGGGTCTGCGGCTCTTATACTTGTAGAACACAAAATTGTATTTAGAAAATGGACAATGAAACCTTTTTAGGTGAAAGACGTTAGCTCTTGTAACATATTTTCCTGAACTGGGGTCAGCAAGACTAGCAGTGAATGGCGTTGTTAGGAAACGTTGGATTTGGTAAGGATGAATCCGACGGTAAGAAGGTTTAGCCACTTTCTTGTCAACTGCTCTACAGACAGGATGAGCTTTACACAAAACTAAATCACCTACACCAAATAGATTGTCAATGCGATGTTTATCATACTTGAGGGCAGCTGCCCAGACCTGACGGATGTCCTTGGTATCATCCAGTAACAAATAATTTAAGAGCCACAGGTTGGACAAAAGGTTATTGGGCAAGTAAGTGATAATAAGATTAAAATGATTTGTCTTATGAGACTCACGCTTGGCATAGTTGAAAGCCATTTGCAACCATGGAAGAGTTTTGTCCCAATTAGAATTCTCAGTAGCATGAAAAGCAATGAGAGCTGAATTTAGGTTTCGGTTGAAGCGCTCCGCATGCGAAGGTGGGGGATTATATGGAGACAATGTAATATGGCGAATGCCATAAATAAAACCCATGTCACGAAAAATTCTTGAAGTGAATTGGGAACCATTATCGGACACAAATGATGAAGGTACGCCAACATTTTGGAATACACGGGTCTGTAGAGCACGAACAGTGGATATAGCATTAGCCTTTCTCATAGGAATGAACCCCACAGATTTAGAAAATGCATCTACACAGACTAATAAAATGTTATTACCTGACTTACTTCTTGAAAATGGGCCAACAAAATCAATTAAAAGCTTTAGCGTGCGTTTTTCAGCCACATCTGAAGAGTGTAAACCTATGTGTGTGTTTTGAGTATGCTTACTCAAAGCGCCCAACTAACAGAATTTAACTCTTTGTGAAATTTCAGCATCGATGTCTTTCCAAATAAAATGCTTACGAATTGCCTGAATGGTTTTGTGTGTGAATAAATGTGCTTGTAGAGGCGATGAATGATAATATTAGAAAACCATTGGTTTTATATGAGTAGGCAACAAAACAAGTTTTACTTTGTCACGAGATTTGCAACATAAAATACCTTCAGAACAAAAATATGGGTTTTTATCAACACAAGATTGGTAATTTGTAATAATTTCACTCAGTTCATGATCCTTTTCTCGATGTACCTTGATATTTGTAAAAGCTAAAGGAAACTCTACTTAAACATTACAATTTGTAAGAATTTCAACGTTCATGATTAAATCAGCTACTATATTTTGCGATCCCTTAGTACGTATAACCCTAAATTTCAAATGTGAGATCCTAACGACCAAACGTCCCAATTTGCTCAGTTGTCGTGGATGAGCCGAAAACTATGACAACGCCTGGTCATCAGTTTCCAGGAGGAATACTGCATGTTTCAAATATTGTCGAATCTTTACAATACCAACAACAACTAGCCATTCTAATTCTGAAAGAAATGCTTTTTCTCCTAGGATATGAGAGTGCGGAATGCAGATGAGATAGGCTGGCGAACATCTGACACAAGACAGCTCCTACAGATGAGCTGGAAGCATCAGTCTGTAGGATGAATTCTTTAGAGAAATCCAGCATCTGCAGAACTAGAGGAAGCATAATGTCGTTCTTGAGTGTGTCAAAAGTATTCTGCTGTTCTTCACCCCATACAAAATGTTAAGTGGAGCATCCTTTTCAGTAAGTTTGGAGATACATTTTCCAAAGAACTGCACCATTCAAATGAAATGGGCAATGACCTTAGCGTCCCAAGGTGGCGCCAAATCTCGAATGCATCTAGTCCGCTCGGGGTCAATGGAAACTCCTTGTGACAAAATCCGATGACCCAGAAAGGAGAATTCCTGAACAGCAAACTTAACATATTTATGGTTAAGAGTTAAACCTCTTTTTATCAAATGTGATAGAACTTTCTTCAGGTGAGCTAAACAATGTTCAAAAGACTCGGAATAAATCACAAGGTGATCCAGATAGTTGTATATATATTTAAATTTTACGTCATGCCACATTTTTTTAAAAGGCGTATGGGCACTTGAGCACTAGTGGCCAAGCCAAAAGGCACACAGATAGACTGATAAAGATTCCAGGGAACGCAAAATCTAGTGATTGGTTTAGATTGTTTTGAGAACGAAAATTGGTGAGACGCGGCATTAATATCAATGCTGGTGAAAAATTTTGATCGAATGAAGGCCAGGAAGAGAGATAGACTCAATTTCAATTTTCTCATTAATTTTGTGGTGATCAATGACCATCCTGTGCTTACCAACAGGTTTTGGAACCAAAAATACTGGACTTGCATGCTGAAATGTGAAGGGTTCAATAACACATATATGTAACAATTCCTAAACCTGTTTCCTTAATATTTCCATTTTAGGTGAGGCTAATATGTATGGATGGCTTGTGACATAATATTTGTCAGCAAATTTTATTTCTTATTCTAACAGATCGCTAAGATCAAATTCTGATGAAAGAAGTTTAGGAAATTGAACACAATTTTTTTTTTAGCGACTTACTGTATGTATTCCAAATGTGCAGAAGTTTCAACAACGAGCTTTGAGTCAGCACTTATTTCAGACTAGAGCAGTGGACTTTGTTTACTATTGGAAAAAATAAGTTTGTCGACAGGAGAACATTTAAAGCAAATGTGTTGTGCCTGAAAATCCAAAATAAATACTGTGGGTGCCATGAAATCAGCTCTTAAAATAAACGACAGACGAAGGGTTTTTGAAGCTAAGCATATGTACATCAAGGTAAAATGCTTAATCTTTAATATACACTGAAGAGTCAAAAAAAAATTGTACACCTGTGTAATATCGTGTAGGGCCCCCACGAGCACGCAGACGTGCCGCATACCGACTCGACTAATGTCTGAAGGTATGCAGGAGGCAATTCACACCATGAATCCTACAGGGCAGTCGACAAATCCATAGGAGTGCGAAGCGGTGGAGATCTTTTCTGAACAGCACGTTGCAAGGCATCCCAGATATGCTCAATAATGTTCATGTCTGGTGATTTAGGTGGCCAATGGAAATTTCTAAAGTCAGAAGAGTGTTCCTGGAGCCACTCGGTAGCAACTCCTAACGTGTGGGGTGTCGTATTATCATGCTGGAATTGTCCACGTCCGTCGGAATACACAAGGGACATGAATGGGTGCAGGTGATCGAACAGGATTCTTACGTATCTGTCACCTGTCAGAGTCGTATCTAGACGTATCAGGGGTCCCATTTCACGCCAACTGCACACGCCATATACCATGATAGAGCCTCCACCAGCTTGAACAGTCCACTGTTGACATTTTGCCCAGATTGCACTACCGTAGCTCTCATAAGTGGTGTGGTGTTGAAAACAGAATTAACATGTGGGATGGATGATGTGATTGGGATATGCTGTGAAATAGAGGGTGGTGATATATGCGACACTGCGCTGGAAGTGGAAGGGTTACCAACTATGTTATATTTGGAGGATGTTGGAACTGAAATGGTGGTGGATACAGTAGAGACACTAAGAGTATATCTAATTGTGCAGCAACAGTAGTGGTTTGAACATCAGGCAAAAGTTTTTGTGATTCATCATCTTCCATACGACCAACTGCCTTAAATATGGATTGCGCCTGAGCGGCAATATTGTTCAGGGACTGACAATGGATTTATGAATGTTGATCAGAACATTTTGCCAACAAATTTTGGGCTCGGTTTCATAAATGGGAGAGCCTTTGCTTAAGTCAAGCATAGACTGAAAGACTGCAGTGAATATGAGGTATACGGAATTTTGTCCTCTGCGCATGTATGCAAAATTGACCTACTCCACACTAATACGGCTGTCAAAGTCACGTGGTCAACAGTGATGAACGTGTTTGTTTAACTGTTAATTATCAAAAGAGAAGCCCTTTAATTTGAATAAAACATTTGTACCAATTTGAATTCAATCTTATTGCATTAAAATCATGTTGGAGGAAGTATAAAAAACCGAAAGTACTTGTTTTACATGATTATTGTTTTTAACCACAAATCTTATTGGCTTCGTTAATGATAGTCATATTAGAGAAAATCAGTTCAATGTTGGGACACAGAGACTAGCTTTGCGTAGCTAGCGCATTCACTCTACCCCATATTCACTCTACAGAAATTACCACGGATGGCCGCCTTGTGCGTTTATGGTAAGCCCGATGGGACAGAAAAAAACCGTCAATGTTGTTTGAGCGACACGCCCAAATTACTTCTGGCCTCATGATGTGGGGAGCCATTGGGCATGATATTACCATATGTAATGAGTCAAGGAGCCTGGCGGCAGAACAATACGTTAATCATACCCTGGGTACCTATGTTTCGCAGCTGTGAGACAGCATCCTGGCAAAGTCTTTCAACAAGCAAAAGCTCGTATAGACACAACACTTGTGTCCATGGAATTTCCTGCTTCAATCTAATGCACTCTCGAGCAAGGTTCCCCCGAACTGTCCACGATAGAACATATGTATTCATTCACTAAGAGTTACTGTTACTAACAGGGCTTATTCCTTAAGTTATTTGGAGAAAATTACGTCATATAATTTTGGTCTTAGTCGCAATATTTACAGAGTAATTCGAAAAATTGGAAACTCATTACACTGAAAAGCTTGTGACATATTACTGCCCGTTTGACTATTGCCGTGAATAGCACGTGACCTTAACTATCGTGAAGTTTGACAGCCTGTTTCACTTGTTATGCACTGCGTGAACACGGTGCGTTCCTGCTCATTTATTGTAATTGTAGACTTTGGATGAGAGATGTAGTAACTGTGTTATAATACTACGTACATTTTTCACAGAAGCATACGGCGATATGGTGCTTGATGCTCAACTGTAAACAATAAAATCTAATAATAATTAATTATTTACTACTGAAAGGGTTATTAGATTTTTCTTTACCTTCCAATTTCTGGAATTCCTCTGTAAACGGTGGGAAAATTACCCAGATGTGTGGCATATTTTGCTTCAGATGACCTGAGGTACAAGACCTGTGACAGATGGTAACACCTATTGGATAATTGTGTACGTGGGATAAGCTCAGAAGTCAACACCGGCCAGGTGCCGATCTGCGGGATGTAGAAGGCCAGTCACATCTGTGGGCAAAATTGCTTCGGGAAAGGATACCATTGCTGTTCTACTCTCTTCCGAACAGAATCGGTGCATTCGTCCAGGCCCGAGGCATTGCTTCTTAAAGGGCAAAAGTAGTAGGCCCGTACTTCCTACTCTGTTGTTTATGTTAACTGATGCTATAAACTATTCCAGTAAGGTCACATCATCTTTCAACACAATATGCAATTTTAGTTCCCCACACCTTTCCTTGTAGTTGTTTATCTTTATGTTAGTTACTTGGGTGTATAAACGTGCGGAGTTCAGTAGACACGGTAGTTATATTGATAATTTATTTTATTTTACTACGACATAATGTCCATAAACCTGCATATTGCAATTATGCCCTCTTTTAATTTATTTCTATAGTTCAATAAAGTAAAGGAATTGATCATATCAGCATTCAATTCTTTTGTATTCTTTATGTATTCTCCTTTTATATTCGAGATCGTCATATAAAAGAGAGCATCGGTTAAAGAGTTCTGGTTAATAGAAATTCCACTGATAGTTACAAGTTTTCTGATTGAAATATTAAATGACATAAAACTGGTGTCGAAATTTTTACGCAGATACTTCTATTTTCTAAATTTCATTTAAAGACTGTTGGAGTGAACACGAACCTGGTGTGGAGTGTCGGTGAAAGTGAGGCGAGTGCACTGTTCACCCCGGGAGCGACATTCACGGGGAACGCCGAGTGTCGTGTTCGCATGGTTATCCGAGTTCCGGATCGCAAAGGGCGGATAGAGCTGGTGATGGATGAGTTCGGATGAAGCAAGGGGCGTGCCTGGCTGGTGGCCAGCCGAGGGGGCAGGGGTGCACATCGCTGACGTAATTCGATATTTCTTACGCAATGGTAAGGGGAAGAAGAGAGGGGAAATTCATGCCAACAACAAAATTACTTGGGATTTCATCCAAGGTTCAATTCCTATGCGTGTTACATTTACGTAACAATAATTCGGTTGATAATGAGGTAACGGTAATAAAAAACGTTTTCTACAGTTTTAACCACAGCTTCAAATTATTATGTTCTAAATATATATATTTATTTATACTTATATAAACTCAGAACATAATAATTTAAAACGGTATTTAAATTGTAGAAAAGGTTAATATTTATTAAATCGAATAAATTCCATGCTGTATAGAAGTATCATATTTCAATTCTGACATTCAGACCATTCATCATTAATTAAACTGTGTTTTATGGTAGCAGTTTTGTGTAGTTTTGTTCATGCCGACTACATAATAATTTCATATTCATTGGAAACTTTATTTCCGAGTCATTTCTCATTCCTATTTTCAAGATACAGAAATAATCTCTGTAAATGACTTGTGAAAAACAGATTCGAAATGCAGCGCTTTGCAAATATAAAAAATTTCACGTATTTTATTTTCTTAGAAGAAAAACTAGACCTTTTATACAACGCTATACATTAGAATCGTCCCTTGTATACTTGAGACATATTTAATATAGTATTTTTGTAATGCAGCCTTTGGATAACTGAATTACTGATTTTTTAAAGTAAAACTTCCACATGCAGCAGTTAAGCTTTACTTATTTAACTTAATAATGTCTGCTTTCAAAAACCTAGATCGTTCAGTTAAAGTTATACACTTTACCTGTAAGTTTTGCATAATGACATTTGTATACCGAATTTACATTATAATAAGTTGTTTCTATGTAAATAAACTTGCTACTGACATTTTAATCATCTTTAAAAAAATTTCTTTTAAATGTAACACATCTGAAATACGCAGCTGGTAAAAAAAAATTGTTATTTGTAATGTATTCCTTGTTTACTCTTTAAGTACATTCATAAACATAAAAGGATTCTAGAGTACATGGTAATAATTTATTCAGTACAGCTTACCTGGAGATTCTTTTGTAAAGGCATAAATCATGGGATAATATTCATGTCATTTGGTTCTCTCATTTAATTCAGCAGATTCGCCGGCAGTGACGTGAAGAATCAAGACAAGCAGAATGCTTAACCGAAAGCCCTCTTAAAAAAAAACACACAAATGGCATTGCGTGACAAAGGAAGATGCTACTGGCAGAGCTCAGCCAAGTTAAGGGATGGAGAGAGACTTGTGCGGCTCTTAACAGCGATGTCTTGAGAGCCGATGAGGATGATTGAGGTGAGTATGGAGCAGCGCCGGAATGAAGGGGGCGGGGGAAACGGGATATACCCGAGTAAACCCGTCGTCCAGCCAAGTTACGGTTTATTCTACTCAGGTTAGGAACAAAACGAGATTTCTTATTTAAGGGTTTGGCAAAGGGAACATTTCCGCTGCTAGCTGCGCAGTGTTCCAAAAGGAAATTTATAATTATAATTTTTGTCTACGGGAATGATAAAAGAGAAATATTTTACGTAGTAACGATGTTATTTTATAATTGATTTATGATTACTNACATCTGTGGGCAAAATTGCTTCGGGAAAGGATACCATTGCTGTTCTACTCTCTTCCGAACAGAATCGGTGCATTCGTCCAGGCCCGAGGCATTGCTTCTTAAAGGGTAAAAGTAGTAGGCCCGTACTTCCTACTCTGTTGTTTATGTTAACTGATGCTATAAACTATTCCAGTAAGGTCACATCATCTTTNGTAGGCCCGTACTTCCTACTCTGTTGTTTATGTTAACTGATGCTATAAACTATTCCAGTAAGGTCACATCATCTTTAAACACAATATGCAGTTTTAGTTCCCCACACCTTTCCTTGTAGTTGTTTATCTTTATGTTAGTTACTTGGGTGTATAAACGTGCGGAGTTCAGTAGATACGGTAGTTATATTGATAATTTATTTTATTTTACTACGACATAATGTCCATAAACCTGCATATTGCAATTATGCCCTCTTTTACTTTATTTCTATAGTTCAATAAAGTAAAGGAATTGATCATATCAGCATTCAATTCTTTTGTATTCTTTATGTATTCTCCTTTTATATTCGAGATCGTCATATAAAAGAGAGCATCGGTTAAAGAGTTCTGGTTAATAGAAATTCCACTGATAGTTACAAGTTTTCTGATTGAAATATTAAATGACATAAAACTGGTGTCGAAATTTTTACGCAGGTACTTCTATTTTCTAAATTTCATTTAAAGACTGTTGGAGTGAACACGAACCTGGTGTGGAGTGTCGGTGAAAGTGAGGCGAGTGCACTGTTCACCCCGGGAGCGACATTCACGGGGAACGCCGAGTGTCGTGTTCGCATGGTTATCCGAGTTCCGGATCGCAAAGGGCGGATAGAGCTGGTGATGGATGAGTTCGGATGAAGCAAGGGGCGTGCCTGGCTGGTGGCCAGCCGAGGGGGCAGGGGTGCACATCGCTGACGTAATTCGATATTTCTTACGCAATGGTAAGGGGAAGAAGAGAGGGGAAATTCATGCCAACAACAAAATTACTTGGGATTTCATCCAAGGTTCAATTCCTATGCGTGTTACATTTACGTAACAATAATTCGGTTGATAATGAGGTAACGGTAATCAAAAACCTTTTCTACAGTCTTAACCACAGCTTCAAATTATTATGTTCTAAATATATATATTTATTTATACTTATATAAACTCAGAACATAATAATTTAAAACTGTATTTAAATTGTAGAAAAGGTTAATATTTATTAAATCGAATAACTTCCATGCTGTATAGAAGTATCATATTTCAATTCTGACATTCAGACCATTCATCATTAATTAAACTGTGTTTTATGGTAGCAGTTTTGTGTAGTTTTGTTCATGCCGACTACATAATAATTTCATATTCATTGGAAACTTTATTTCCGAGTCATTTCTCATTCCTATTTTCAAGATACAGAAATAATCTCTGTAAATGACTTGTGAAAAACAGATTCGAAATGCAGCGCTTTGCAAATATAAAAAATTTCACGTATTTTATTTTCTTAGAAGAAAAACTAGACCTTTTATACAACGCTATACATTAGAATCGTCCCTTGTATACTTGAGACATATTTAATATAGTATTATTGTAATGCAGCCTTTGGATAACTGAATTACTGATTTTTTAAAGTAAAACTTCCACATGCAGCAGTTAAGCTTTACTTATTTAACTTAATAATGTCTGCTTTCAAAAACCTAGATCGTTCAGTTAAAGTTATACACTTTACCTGTAAGTTTTGCATAATGACATTTGTATACCGAATTTACATTATAATAAGTTGTTTCTATGTAAATAAACTTGCTACTGGCATTTTAATCATCTTTAAAAAAATTTCTTTTAAATGTAACACATCTGAAATAAGCAGGTGGTAAAAAAAAATTGTTATTTGTAATGTATTCCTTGTTTACTCTTTAAGTACATTCATAAACATAAAAGGATCCTAGAGTACATGGTAATAATTTATTCAGTACAGCTTACCTGGAGATTCTTTTGTAAAGGCATAAATCATGGGATAATATTCATGTCATTTGGTTCTCTCATTTAATTCAGCAGATTCGCCGGCAGTGACGTGAAGAATCAAGACAAGCAGAATGCTTAACCGAAAGCCCTCTTAAAAAAAAAAACACACAAATGGCATTGCGTGACAAAGGAAGATGCTACTGGCAGAGCTCAGCCAAGTTAAGGGATGGAGAGAGACTTGTGCGGCTCTTAACAGCGAGGTCTTGAGAGCCGATGAGGATGATTGAGGTGAGTATGGAGCAGCGCCCTAATGAAGGGGGCGGGGGAAACGGGATATACCCGAGTAAACCCGTCGTCGGGCCAAGTTACGGTTTATTCTACTCAGGTTAGGAACAAAACGAGATTTCTTATTTGAGGGTTTGGCAAAGGGGACATTTCCGCTGCTAGCTGCGCAGTGTTCCAAAAGGAAATTTATAATTATAACTTTTGTCTACGGGAATGATAAAAGAGAAATATTTTACGTAGTAACGATGTTATTTTATAATTGATTTATGATTACTNTTTTGTCTACGGGAATGATAAAAGAGAAATATTTTACGTAGTAACGATGTTATTTTATAATTGATTTATGATTACTGCAATTATCCGGTTTTTTGACGAAGGAAATATAGATAATCTGGTACACATGCGACACTAGCGCTCACCTAGTGGCAACAATAGTTTGGTTGCCAAACTTATAAACATTGAACTTCCCAACGTGAGCAGAAGTAACCTTTGCCAAGTCCTATTTTTTTACTCAAGAGGCTCGTGAAGAGGCGCGTAATGCGATGCAGGGAGTGTTGGCGCGCGTTGAGTACACAACTTTCCCTTCTCGCTCCGGGAAGCCGGGTGTCGCTCGTCTGATGGTATACGGAGTAGTCGGTCGTCCCCGCCGCTATAGAGAGCTCTCCTACCTTAGCTTTCAGGCGAGAGCTAGTGACGTTACGCAAGAGGAGGCAGCAACAAATGTGGGGTGCACGCGCCGAAACGCGATGGCACAGCGCGAAAGGAAAGCCGCGTTTGAGTAAAGTCAAAATGCATTAAGTACCGAAGTTGTTGCAAGCAGATATATTAAGAGCGTTAGAAAATCTAAAATTATTTTATACATTTATAATATTACATATTTTTTNTTGTTGCAAGCAGATATATTAAGAGCGTTAGAAAATCTAAAATTATTTTATACATTTATAATATTACATATTTTTTACGTTAAAGCGAATAATAATATGAAAAACATATAACAAAAGAGGAAAACGAGCTGAAATAAAAAAATAAAAAAATTTACGCGACTTTAGAATTTACAAAGTTATTCGTACAAATATCGAAATGTATCAAAATGTATACGCNTTGTTGCAAGCAGATATATTAAGAGCGTTAGAAAATCTAAAATTATTTTATACATTTATAATATTACATATTTTTACGTTAAAGCGAATAATAATATGAAAAACATATAACAAAAGAGGAAAACGAGCTAAAATAAAATAATAAAAAAATTTACGCGACTTTAGAATTTACAAAGTTATTCGTACAAATATCGAAATGTATCAAAATGTATACGCTAGACTACAGCACAAAATAACTGCCCATATTATTAGAATGTCGTCAAGAATATTTATTCGAAATTTTTTATGTGGTTCGCCCGTATTTCAGCTTTATCTTGTGAGATAAAATTTAAACTTGAAATAGCCAGAACTTGAATCCCTACCGCAGCCCAACCACGTGAGTGAGTGAGTGAGTGAGTGAGTGAGTGGAGATATTTGGGCGGCTCTTAACATCGAGGTCTTGAAAGCCGATGAGGGTGAAGCGAGGTGAGTGTGGAGCAGCACCGGAATGAAGGGGCAGGGAAAACGGGAGATCCCAGAGAAAATTCGCCTATCAGTGGCATAGTCCGACACGATTCCCACATGCGTAAATCCGGGACCGACACCGTCGGGAATCGAGCTCGGCTCGCCTTGGTGGGAGGCGAGTAGTCTTGCCACTACACTACCGCGTCTCCCCAAGTGTTAGACCTCGAAGAAATTGTAACATGCCATTCCTGTAACTTCATTGAATTAAAGTGTTCAAACAAAAGAAAACATTTTTGTAATTTTTTTTATGTCAAGAAATTAATATTTTAATAAAAAATTTATATACTACGCTTAAAAATTATGAGGAACGTTATTTATCGATATATCATCGAAGTCATGTCATGAAATCATCAAATACATTCTAAATATAGACATTTTTCTGCACTTGAACAGCTTTAAAAACATGGGAGTGGCGGAAAAAAAAGGGAAGGGGGAAGTGGGCGGTTTTCATAAATTAATGCTTTACAATTAAGTCCAAACACTTTTATTTTACAAGACGAAATTAAATAAAAAGAACAAAGGAATGGCAATGTCAGGTAACGGTCTTCGACTTTATGGGCAAATGTTTTGTCGGAGTGACGTGTTCTTTTGCCATAAAATTTTGCGCTGCAGTGAAACTAGCACATTTACGGCATAAGAAATAGATTGACATAAGTGCTACCTTTCTTTCAAAGTATTTGCTCACGAAGTTGAAAATGATTTCGATAAATGCCATTTTGTGAGTTTAAGTTTCCTAAAATTTGGATATATCGGTTGGCATGGTTATCATTAATTTATATTACACGTGCTCTTATATAAAGTTACAATTAAAAAAATTGATGTAATACAGTACTTAGATCAGGAATAAAGACGCATAATTAAACATTAATTTGTATAGAATTCTGTTATCTGTATCAAAACAAAATATCAAGAAAAAATTAGTGTTTCATTTAATAAATGGATTTTAATGAGACGATAACAGAAATTAAATGGCACACCTACGAAATGTGAGATTGAAATAATGCGCAATGAAAATAAAAACTAATTAAGGTTTACCAAGTGGGAACCTCACATAAGCAGGACATTTGTTTAGTAAACTGCTGTGNTGAAAATAAAAACTAATTAAGGTTTACCAAGTGGGAACCTCACATAAGCAGGACATTTGTTTAGTAAACTGCTGTGTTATAATGAGATCTGAAGTTAATAATTTGTGTTGCCATACTTAACTAGGTTCGCAGAGAACCAACAGAATTCCGCATCAAAAGTATGAGCTGAAGAGACTGGATGAGTTCAAACGAAACAGACAAATAATAATTTTTGTTACGGCCAATGGTTTTTCACTTTGTTACGAGTGAAAACACAGAAGTTGAGAGCTGTGCGCAACCACAGCTACGATCAAAGACGGCATAGGAGTCCAAAAATAACAGCGGAAAAAGAATAGGATGCACCTGCTATAAAAGTGCATTACACCAAGCAATAAGGTCTAATAGGAATCCCCACAACGCCAAAGGCTGCTGGTGACNACCTGCTATAAAAGTGCATTACACCAAGCAATAAGGTCTAATAGGAATCCCCACAACGCCAAAGGCTGCTGGTGACGTAAATATATAACACGGAAAAGAACAGAAACCTTTGTTTCCTCCTTAGAAAGGATCAGTTAGGTTGAGTCATAAGCGTTTCAAATATATTTTGCTATNACCTGCTATAAAAGTGCATTACACCAAGCAATAAGGTCTAGCAGGAATCCCCACAACGCCAAAGGCTGCTGGTGATGTAAATATATAACACGGAAATGAACAGAAACCTTTGTTTCCTCCTTAGAAAGGATCAGTTAGGTTGAGTCATAAGCGTTTCAAATATATTTTGCTATNGAACAGAAACCTTTGTTTCCTCCTTAGAAAGGATCAGTTAGGTTGAGTCATAAGCGTTTCAAATATATTTTGCTATAACAACAATAAGGGTTGTAATGTTCAAAGTTGAAAACAGTCTTTGCGCATAGTTTTAAACCTTCGGATAATCTGTAAATTTAAAAGCAAATATATATACTACGTATATAAGCTATATTTAGTACACCGGTACTTAAAAACATTTGAAATCAAAATTTATCTTTAATCCAAGTTATTACATTTTAATGTAACCGTGACTATTTGTTTACAGTAATATGTACATAGTTATGAAGTTAAGTTATTTGTGTTAACGTCTTGCCAATGAGAGTTATTTTTAGAATTGTTGGCCACTGAAATGTGTTTAATTTCCGTCATATCAGGTTAAACAAGAAATGGAACGGTAAAAAATTATTTCTAACAATTTCACGGCGTTATTTGATTGGCGCTAAATTATCATTCCATTGTTTGATGGCAATGTTGGTTTTTGTACGAAACAAAGAGACACGCAGCGGGAGCAAAAACAAAGTAAGGCTTTCAAAAGATTTTGTTTGGTTATCAAATATCATCTCATCAATGTCGGGCCCCCCACCATGGCGAACCAGGTCCGATTCCCAGTGGGGTCGCACCCGGATTTATCGTACTTGGGAAAAGTACCGAACGATGCCGCTGTTCGGCGGGTTTTTTCGGGGATATCCCGTTTTCCCCGTCCCTGCTTTCCGGCGCTGCCTCATACACACCTCCCTCCACCCTCAACGGCTCTCAAGACTCCGATGTTCAGAGCCGCCCAAACCTCTCCCCATCATTCCACTCAACATCGGGAACTTTAGTTAAGAAAACCAATGGCTCAGACAATCAGGATGAGGGAAGAAGGCGGTAGTGATGTGTAGGAAAGGACCAAGCCAGCCAGTGGATTAGCCAGAAAAAAAAAGTGTGAGGGGGGGAGGCGGAACAAAATGGGGGTGTTTGCAATACTGAAGTGAAAGTAGGGATATCACACCGGCATCTGCGGTGCTGCCACACGTACTAATTAAAAAATATTTATGAGAAAATTTCCTTGCCGGATAATAAAATGCATGATGTAGTGCCCAGCAATTGCATATATTTTATTACAATGTAAAATGTATTATTAATAATTCTGATACTAAACGTTGATAACTTAATGGGTGAAACGAAGGGGGAAGCGGCTGTTTACATCCCAGATCCCCCTCCTTGACTACGACGCGGACCCCACACAGTTAAAAAAGTTGTGTCAACAGTTTATTGTTAATACAAGAGTAATTTTTTTAATTTGTGAGCTGTCAGAAACTAATGTTGCTGTTAATGTGATATACTCTTAAGCTAACAATTTAACGTAACATTAGTACTTTATTAACAACATTACCTCCTAACTGTTCTGTCAACATTGAGGGGGGTGTTTATGTTGCGGCAAAACAAATGTGTTGAATTGAAGTTAACATTTGTGTTAAAAAAATTTCGCGTATTTTCCTTGCTTTAAAAAAAGTATTCCGATTTAAAATAAATTAATAACATTTATTTTGTCACAAAAATAAATATTACAAACAAAAAAAAAANCAAAAATAAATATTACAATAAAAAAAAAAGGCAACTAGGAAGGGAATGTAAGCCGCGCCTTCAGTGCTTGACGAACTCCACGTAACGGAACCCGATGCCCCACCAACTGCTCTACCCTAACAAGAAGATGGTTAGTAAGAAGAACCTAATGATAAATTGAAGTTCTCTTTTGTTACGTGGAAATACTATATGCTCTATAACTATATACACAATTGCCACACGTAAACTGCTTTGAACGGCTTGAGAGCTGGTCTAAGCTACATTCAGTTTTCATATCATGCTTTGAAAGTTAAATGGAGTGATGTGATTTTATGAAATTATCGCTGTTGACTTCAATCCGCCATTTTACGACGCCAAATCAACATGAACTTGTGTTGGTAGGACATTTCTTTAATTTCGCAGTAACATAAAATATTTTGTTCTTTCTGTTATTTTTAGCGCAATACAACTTTTGATTGCGGCAACAATACTTAGAGGCTTTATTAACGTTAAAACTTCAACAGTATATTTGAATTATAGTAATATACGACTATGTAATGATTAACATTATAAACTTTGTCACATCAATATCAATTTTACTACAAAATAAACGTTTAGTAAAATGCCTCAATAATAATTTTTTTTTGTTGCAAGAACATAACAGTTTTTTCTGTGCAGCATTCGTCCAGGATCATTTAAGGAAACCATAGGAAACGGAAATCAGGACAGCCGGACCGGGAGTAGAACCTAGATCATCTCGAATGCGAGTCCAGAAGTGTTACCAGCGTCATTGATGCCTCTCACATCATATCATTTAAGAGCCCGCGTCTCACGCCATATTGAATTATTTTATGTGTTCCTTCCTAATTCAAATTTTAAAAAAAAATATTGAAAAATACGACAATCGAAGCTTAGTTAATTAGTTTACCAATCATTACAGAAAAAATATATGAACTACTAACGCACATTTATGCAACAATAAACTTAATACAAAATGTTATATATTAGTTCATTCTCACCTTTCAATGACAACCAGGGAACACCTATTAGCAATCGGATACAAACATTTGCACAGAACAACGAAATATAATGCTTCTATAACGAAACATTTTCAGTAATGACCCTGACTTTTATGTTATGACACTAAAACCATTAATTTCTGTATAAGAGCTGATACAGCCTCTTAACTGTGAACCAGGTATGCGGTTCTTGCAGGTTGTCAAGCTGATGGAAGGTACTTGACAGTTGTTCACAAGTTTTTTTCTTAGATCTCTATTTGGAATCCGAATCAGTAGGTGGTTTATTGTGGGTTTCCTTTTCGAGATGGTGACCTTCAGACTCTGTACACCGTTTTTACTGATGCAGTTACTCCTCAAACACATTTTGCAGATCATAATTTGAAGTCGGTGTGAAATGCGGATGTGGCAGATTTCACTTCTTAGTCCGTGCTTATTATCCTTCCTGTCAACTCTTTCCTCGGTGTTTGCAAAGTGCAGAAATCGCAGGGCACAAGGTCAGGCTGTACGGATGATGGTCTACAGACTTCCCAACAAAATTTCCCCAAAGCTTCTGTAGCCTAGCTGTATCCTGGATGTAAAAAAAAAAAAACATTCTTCATGAAACAATTGAGGCCTCTTTTGGTTAATTGCTTCCCTGAAATGAATTTGCAAAACATTTGCACTGTAATCTCAATTGAGAGTGCACACTACTTTCGCTATCCTTGAAACGCTTACACCACTTGAATATTGCAGGTTTGGCTGTTGTTTCTTCACTGTACGCTTTTTTCATCATTTCAATTGTGACTGGCCACTTTTGTGTAACTTGACACAAAACTCAACAGCGATCCTTTGTCAGGATATTATCGGTATACCCTTCTCATCCACCAATGCAAGAAACACTTATTTTATACATTACAGCGAACAAAATAACGATAACACTGCACGTTGGCTTTTCTCGCATAGACAAAGCACGTACGCCAGGGGCTATATTTATGATCGACAGTTACAGAATAGCTTACATAGAATCGGCACAATGTTGCCCTCCCACGAACGTTTGGAACAAATCTCGTACTTCTCTAAAATTATTAATATAATTTTTTTATTTGTTACATATTGGACGAAGTGTAAACGCCTAAAAACTGTTCACGATAAACTGAGCACTTTTGAAAACCCTGCTTAAGGTCTACTTGTTTGCGCATTGTGTATCTTTCCACTACATGCCATGGACCTGATGACATTATTCATACGTTGCCCAAATGAAAATGTATAATTTTTAAGAAAGTAAATGTTTTACAAATTTGCTAATTTTTTACACTTGAAAGGGAGATAAATCGTTTCAATGTTCACAAATGTTTAACCTAGCACCTTTAATTCAGCTTTAAGACGTGAAACTACTTTCCTCTCTGTCGTTACCAACTTTACAGGGTGCATGCTGGTCAGTGTGCCCGTTGGAATGTATGCAAGTAGGTACAGTGCCATTTTTCCAAAAATGATTTCGAAAGTGCTCATTTTACCGTGAACAGCCTACAGCTTCCTCATAAAGCCGGAAGGATATACAAGGCTATCNTGATTTCGAAAGTGCTCATTTTACCGTGAACAGCCTACAGCTTCCTCATAAAGCCGGAAGGATATACAAGGCTATCCCCGGCATCAGACGATGGGAAAAGTACAAGGGGGCAAGGCAAGCCCGACGTCGACCCACGACGAATCAATATCCCGACGCGCATTTGAGCCCCCTTGTGTTGACGAACAGCAGGCGACGTTAGCCACCTCCCCTCCTTCGCCCCTCCGTAACGGCGGAACCCTTTTGATGCTGATGGGCTTCGGTTAAGGAGGTGTAGGGCTCGGGCGACGTGCATTTGAAGTGCCCCCCTCCGAGCCCTGCAAGAATCGTAGAAGAGGGCGTCGATGAAAGAAGCCTTCCACGGCGTCTCCCCTGATGCCCCATCAATATCACGCGAATGAGGAGACGGGTTGAGTGTCTAGCCGGCCAACCTCCACAGCTCACGTTTATGACGCAGTTGATGGAGTCGGGAGAGATATGTGCTCGAACCCGTTTCGGAAGAAAAAGCACAGTGTTGGAGATGACGTTTCAATGGAATCAAGAAGGCTCTCAATCAGTGAGTTAAATAAATTAATAATTAAATAAGTACAATTTATAAAGGCCGAAATATTGGTCAAGACAACTGGGTAATATTCCATATATTTGAATCTGTCACTCAGCTGACGCCTTTCAAATATTTTTTTAGATTCCACAAATAATTTTAGCTATTAAATGTTATTTTCATTGAATAAATATTTTTATAGAATTGTTATCAAATTTTTGCTTTGTGTTTGCAGCACATTGGTACATTTGGAACGAAGTAAAACTAGTTTTGGAAGAGTAGTGAAATTCAACTTCCTTATTGAACGATTTTTTTTTTACTGGTTGTTGAGTCTTATTACACGTCTTCAAATGCCTCTCGTTTCATTCAGCCTTCGTGCTGCTCGGGAAAATATTCTGTCTTTAAAGTAAGGTAAATGGCCACAATTTGGTGCTTTCCCCATTTCTTCATTGTTTACTTTGCAACATATGACGGGAAATATGTGAATTTTCTTTTGTAAGCATCGTTATCATTTCCGGCAAACTTCACTTAACTTTTACAATTAAAATATGGAAGCATACTTTACAAAATTGCACTTAACGCAGTTTTTGAAGAAGATGGCATGAGTATGTCAAAGTCGTGATAACCATAATTCTCTTGTAATAGTTTAATTTGGTGTTATAAAACTTTAATCGATATAAAACCGTTGGTCACGTACAAAAATACGAGCAGTGTGAATTCTACTATTAGCTGTTCACGGTTAATACAGAATTTTGGAAAGCCATTCTTTTCTTCTTCTCATTTTATATGATTCCACCATATGTAAAATTAACATTGTCATGGGCCCGATCACTGTATACATGTGCCTTCGAAGTAAAACCATGACATTTCTATGAATGTAAGCTAAATGAGTTAGTAAAATTCAAAATCATAATACGATATGAAGGAAATACTAACTTCATTTACCGCGTGTTTAAAACATTACACTCTCTATACGTCAAGTCTTAAGAACTATTTTTATTAATTTGCTGTCATCTTAAAGAGTCTGAATGACTACGCGTACTGTGGCAATATACATATACCCATGTCAATATGCGATCACCACCTTATGTACTGTACATTGTGCGATATTTTATTACTCCACATTACCATGAGAAAATAAATCTTTGTAGTAATTATTTATATTATTCGCCATAAAAAATGTTTACAAAAAACAATGAACAATGTCTCATACCTAACACAAACATTAAAATGCCTTCTGAAAGGTTTTTAACCATCGATTTGTATCTCACTTTGATGTTTGGCGGCAAATGACATGTCCTCAATCGAAGTTACCAGTTACACGTGAAGTAGCTCTTCAGTATCTCATTGGATCGAATTGGAAAAGTCTTATTAACATCTCCCGGTGTTATGCCTAAAGGCTTATACGGTTTACAAACTAAATTTTGACCTTACTTAAACTAACACCCATGCCTTACCTGGGATTCGAACCCAAACCTCTCGCATCCCAGATCGGCGGAGCACCAACCGACTGCACCACGAGAGGTCGGCTATCTTATTGGGTACCCTTACTGTCTGATCATTTATTTCAACCCCTCTGCATGTTGGAAATAATTCTCTTAGTATAATATTGTTCTATCCAATTCTATTGCTCTGCCAGACTCGTCNACCCCTCTGCATGTTGGAAATAATTCTCTTAGTATAATATTGTTCTATCCAATTCTATTGCTCTGCCAGACTCGTCTGCAATTGTGATTTCGAGATAACTGGTGTCCTTCTGACTCTGGTGTTAAATTCATCTCATATACTCAACAAGGCTTCCATAGGCTGATTTTACTGGCGTATCTATACCTTCTAGACAGTTATATAGAGCGATTCTCGCACCATACGCGACTTGTGTTTAGGGTCGTTATCTTGATAATATCTANACCCCTCTGCATGTTGGAAATAATTCTCTTAGTATAATATTGTTCTATCCAATTCTATTGCTCTGCCAGACTCGTTTGCAATTGTGATTTCGAGATAACTGGTGTCCTTCTGACTCTGGTGTTAAATTCATCTCATATACTCAACAGGGCTTCCATAGGCTGATTTTACTGGCGTATCTATAACTTCTAGACAGTTATATAGAGCGATTCTCGCACCATACGCGACTTGTGTTTAGGGTCGTTATCTTGATAATATCTAAGTTTTGTCGAATACCTAATTTTTCAGCGCTTTTATACAAATTGCCTTTACGAATTGCTAGGCAGTCTTCCTTCTTCATTATCCTCGGTAGACCCCAACTCGCCCATTCTAACTCATGACATACAAAACAAAGACCACAACGTGGTCGCTGCCGTGTTTCACTCAGTGGCTTTTTTTTAGAACCGTTGCAAGTAAGCTAGCGTTAGCTCTGTGGTGTACCCTGTTGCTTTCTAGTTTACACTTACACTACTATAATGTAACTCGGCAGCTGACGCCACAGGACTCGTGTAATGGGTCCTTTGCTGCTCGCTTGTGAGTGGTCGGAATGCNAATGTAACTCGGCAGCTGACGCCACAGGACTCGTGTAATGGGTCCTTTGCTGCTCGCTTGTGAGTGGTCGGAATGCATTCAGTTTTTCTAGGCATCACAGTGGTTACTGGCTCGTGCTGCGTGCACCGAGAATGTACAACAGTGNCGGAATGCATTCAGTTTTTCTAGGCATCACAGTGGTTACTGGCTCGTGCTGCGTGCACCGAGAATGTACAACAGTGAGCAAGCACCAGCTTACCTCGCAACAGTTCACCACCGGCCACTGGTTTCACTGTTATCTCCAAATTATTCTTGCGGAGCTCTTCGTTTGGTTTCCTTCACACTATGAACCTACCACCTGACTGACAAATGTTGAACTGGTTTCAGTCCACAAATATTACGTCAATCTAACTACTCTTGTTCCTTCCTGACTTAATCTTTGGCAAAAGCTAGTCTGTTTGTTTTGTTTGCTTTCATTACGTGTGACTTATTTCAGGCAACTCTTACATCATATTCCTTCTCTGTAGTGCCACTTCGAACTGTTTCTGGGTACACCTGTTTCCCACATTTCTGAAGCAACTCTGCAATGATTTTATTTTAAATCAAGCTTGGAGTACGTGATATTTTACCTATAACTGAACGTCTATGTAGTTCATTACGTTTACTTGGTCACCCTTTCTGTGGTAAACATTAATTTCCATTTTCTTTAACATAATGTCACAAATTATTCTTTGAGGAATATTAACTAGTGAAAAAATATTCCTCTAAGATAGATCCTTCGCTTGGTGGAAAATGACGAGCTGTCGTCGTTTAAATGTTGTATTGCAGCAATGAACTAATACTAAAGTGACCGTGATGTGGTGGAGGTTTAAAGCAAATACCTATTACGTACTATCTTTTTAAGTTTATATTATATGTAGCTAATGCTAAACTCTATATCAGCCTCTTCTCTCTATATTTGTGTCTCACAATACTACTTAGGCATGTATACAATGAAGATATTCGATGAAAACCTGCGAACCAATACAGATACCCTAATATTATCGGGAGGGTTTGTATGTAGTTATGGAAAGTTTTTTTTNATGAAAACCTGCGAACCAATACAGATACCCTAATATTATCGGGAGGGTTTGTATGTAGTTATGGAAAGTTTTTTTTTCAAAGGTTTTGTTTCGATTAGTGTTCACTTTACTGTAAACAGTCTTTAGTTTGTTCTTGACCAGTCGTTAACGAGGTTATGGCTATTTGTGCTACGTGATGTTGGAGTGAGTGAAGAGATTTGGGCGGCACCAAACATGGAGGTTTTGAGAGCCGATGAGGGTGAAGTGAGGCGAGTATGGAGAAGCGCCAGAATGAAATAGCGGGGGATACGGGAGATCCCCGAGAAAACCCACCTACCAGCGCCATCGTCCAGCACAATTCTCACATGCGAAAATGCGGGAGCGACCCCACCGGTTCACGTAGGTGGGAGGCGAATATTCTAACCACTACACGACCGCGGCCCCACGTGAAGTTGGAGCTTGGAGATAATGCCCCGTTCCACCTGACTAGCGTTNTCAAACAGCTCCTCCTTTTCCGCGGGACTTTGATAAATTACGTCGTTTAGTTCCGTGCGGCGATATCTTATTTATGGCCAAATAGAACTGTCAAAAAAGGGTTCACTTCAACATCTGTATTGTAAACGCGTTTTTCCGTGACCTCGGGACGACGACGTGCCGTTTGAATGGGATCCAAAAACTGCCGTGAACTTCCACCCAGGANACGCGTTTTTCCGTGACCTCGGGACGACGACGTGCCGTTTGAATGGGATCCAAAAACTGCCGTGAACTTCCACCCAGGAAATTTAAATTTTGGTCGCCATACAATGCAGTTCTTATAATAGTAAAATAGGCTAATCGAATTCGTTTGAACAGTTTTGGGTCCAGTCGTATTTAAACCACAATTAATGTTTGTACCGACTGTCTTAGTAACTTCGTGTCTCATAAAAATGAGTAGCGGTGGAGCCACAGAGGCTTGCAGATGTTCAATTTGTCTGTATAATTTTAACCAGAACTAGGTATCTCGCTGCGAAACATCGGAGGCATTAACAAAATTAGTTAGAGTTTTTTGTGCTGTAATTGACGTAGCAAAATGTGTTTTTTATGCACATATTCCAAAAACTAAACCTAAATTTTTTTTAACAACTTTATTTACTGAATATATTTCACTCACGCAAGAATGTCTCAATAACACTATTATAACTTCAAATTGAATTTACTGTAATTAGGAATTGGTTACATAGCAGTGACATGATCAAGAATATTCTCTTAATGAACTATCCTCTTTGTTTCATTATCTGTACACCCATTTAGCAGGACACAGTCGGCCCATAGTGGTTTTACTGATTGAATTGCTGGATTACTGCTGAGTCAGAAAATTTATGGGTCTAAACAACTCGCCCTGTTACGGTAAACTGCTGGCAACAGGACATTTAACATGCCATTTATGGCACACTTATGGGATGATGATGGAAATGAAACTTATGGTTGAGAGTAGGTTAACTGCCAATTGTCTATAAACAGCTTACAAACTATATACCAGCAATGACTGTAAATAAATTATACATAATGCTATTGGAATATGGGTAGCTAGTATATAGAANTTAACTGCCAATTGTCTATAAACAGCTTACAAACTATATACCAGCAATGACTGTAAATAAATTATACATAATGCTAATGGAATATGGGTAGCTAGTATATAGAAAAAGCAGGTTCCTGGAGAAGGGCTGGGGCTAAGGCGCCGATGCGCTGCTGCCATCTTGAATCCGCTATCTCGTTTCCGGCCGTCATTTTATTTTCGTCAGACATCTTGTATCCGGCTGCTATCGTGCTTTCGTTGGCCATCTTGTTTCCGTCCGCCATCTTGTTTTCAGTTACCATCTTATTTCCATCCACCATCTTGTTTCCATCAGCGATCTTATTTATTTCATCTGCCATCTTCTCTGCCAAATTGTTTCCACTTGTCTTTTGTGTACATCAGCTGATGCTAGGGGGCATATCAGTCGTTCGACCATCATATTGGTTTATGGAGATGGCAGCTAGAATGCGCTGGTGTCGCAATCATCCGCATTGCCTTAGACCACTCGGCTATCAGGACATGTGCTGTCACATGGGTTAAAAATAATTAATAGTGTGCATAGACAGGAAAAAAATTTTTTTTCTTGATTATTCTAATTTGAAGTAATAATTTTTTATATAAGTTTTTTTTACTATCCGAGACTTATATAGACCAGCAATAAGATTTTTTTTCACATAGTTGTAGATATACAATAAAATTTTTTCATATAGTCATAATTCTTTTTAAGGAAACACTATTTTTACTAACCCAAGAGACATCACTTTTCAAATGTCCAAGCCTCCTCATGTACATGAGTCCATTATGCCATTTCAGGACTTTTTCAACAAAATAAACATAGGGAAACTTGGTAGGCTGAATCTGCTCTGCATAGAAGCCTCCGACGATGGGTTCGCTTTGTAGGTCCTCGAAGTAANAGATGGCAGCTAGAATGCGCTGGTGTCGCAATCATCCGCATTGCCTTAGACCACTCGGCTATCAGGACATGTGCTATCACATGGGTTAAAAATAATTAATAGTGTGCATAGACAGGAAAAAAAATTTTTTTCTTGATTATTCTAATTTGAAGTAATAATTTTTTATATAAGTTTTTTTTACTATCCGAGACTTATATAGACCAGTAATAAGATTTTTTTTCACATAGTTGTAGATATACAATAACATTTTTTCATATAGTCATAATTCTTTTTAAGGAAACACTATTTTTACTAACCCAAGAGACATCACTTTTCAAATGTCCAAGCCTCCTCATGTACATGAGTCCATTATGCCATTTCAGGACTTTTTCAACAAAATAAACATCGGGAAACTTGGTAGGCTGAATCTGCTCTGCATAGAAGCCTCCGACGATGGGTTCGCTTTGTAGGTCCTCGAAGTAATACATGCACCGGTACCAATGTACTTTACGAATCACCTTGTACAATTCTGCGACCAGATGTGATGATAGGTCTTGAGGAGAATGCCACGCTGTTTTGAGATGCGCACCACATAACCCACCGTGGCTTTAGGCTTGCGCGGGTCCCTTCTCGTCGGAATAGCATAAATTGACTGATGCAGGGAATCGTCCTTGACATCTTCGGGCTTTATGTGAGTGGTCAAATGAATGGCAGAATTGTATTCGCGAACGAATTTCGGCATTAGCTCAAGCCAATTGTAGTTTCCGTTCACTGTGAAATGTCCCCACAATTTGGCTTTTAGAGTCGACTATGCTAGTCTTGAGTCCAGAGTACGTGTAATAGTGATTTATGCCGTACATTTTCATCAGTGCACGGATAGTAGCATTAAAATATTCTGTACCATCGTCTGTGTGGAGATTTTTCGTTATGCGTACTTCGCTCAATACCTACATCATGGCCTCGGTGACATCACTCGCATTCTTCGACTTGAGTGGTTTGGCCTAGTCATACTTTGAAAAAGAGCAAGATCTTGCATTTCGATCAGGTCGGATTGGAAAATCTCGTCCAGCCCTTTCATGACGTTCTTTGTCCGAAGATAATTTATTCTAGCCGACTTATGCTATTCCCCATAAATTGTATTTTTCTTTATCGCACGATGCAGCCATCTATGACGAGTTCTTCGAAAATGGATATAATCTCGTTGGTGTGTGACCAGTTGCCCGCAGACTGCGAAGCGACAAGTAGCTGTACGAAGAGTTCGTTCGGATCATCCCAAAATATGTAGCCTATCTAACATTTGATGTCGATCTTCTGAAACAAATGAACCATTCCATTAGCTTGGACCAATTGTGGAAACAGTCACACGATAATGCCAAATTTATCATCAGTCAGGTCCTTGGATCGCTGCCTTGAGGGATTGTCGTTCGTGTAATGAGCACGACTGGACTTTAACAGGCGGCGGTACTCGTGCAAATCCGATTCGGTGTAGTGTCTGGGATGCTTACGAAACAATAACTTGCCGTTATGCATCACAAAAAATATAATTTCCTTGCTTCCGAGAAACCATTTTTCATCGCAGTGTCACAGTTCTACATCTTGTCGCTGTTCCGAACGGAGTAGGAAGTGATGAGTGCCCGACCAGGTGATGAGTGCTCGACCAGGGTGCCAACCTTGGGTCCGCACTCTCGTGATCGTTTCCATTTTAATGCACGCAGAAATTCAATCAAGGGAAGATCATCTTTGTCGCTAGTGATGACCTCTTCCGATTCGGGAAGTTCTCGACTTATTTTCCGTTTACACATCGAGGTCGTTCATTCCACCTTAATTTCGTGTTTGATATCTGGCCGAGACAAATCTTCCTCCTGGCGTTGTCGACGAAGTTCATCGAGACAACTTGTTATCGGCTTGTAAGTCTCTTCCCTTCGATTCTCAACACCCAGTTTGTAACTTTTCGCAAAAGATATTTCGCATGAACAGCTTCGATGGCCAGATGCAGTTCCATCGTCAATTAGGTTCGGTTAGCCATCATTCATAGAATGGAATGAACTCACAACCACACAGTTATATATACACATTCACTCTCGAATTGAGGCAAGTGAATTTTATATCCTTTCCAGTCTGTCGATGCATGCATCCAGCTCCTTCTTGCTATGCCTCACAACATTGATTTTGGCAGCCAGTTTGGACGTTAACATATTTTGAAGAGCCTTAAATTTTCCCAGTCTCAGCTAATTTTATAAGTTGATCAGGTATATTATCCGTGCCTCTGCGCTCCCTATATGCTGGTCGACTGCTACCAAATATTCCACCACTTATTTTTTAATGCTTTCGATATTTTGCCCTACAAGCGACTGGCCCTACGAACAGCGGTGAGGCAGGCTTCCATAAGTTAATTTCTATCATCATAATTGGAGCATAGACCATGTCCGATTTTGAAAATTTTATTGTGACTCATGGTCGGCGTCTTACTATAAACTGATCGAAGCCATACCTGTGCTTTCCCTTTTATACTGTCGAATTATTATCGCTCACCAATATGCAGTACTACACATTACAACACAAAGAACCCATATCCTTAAACTCTGCAAACTTTATGTCCATATTAATGTGGTCATTATATGCATGCCACAAGTTCGTATCATCAATGCGAAACAAAAGAGAAAATTCACATTATCGAGTAGTAACTGTTTTGGCATGCACGAATAAGTTTGGCTCAAGTACACACAGTCCACATCCGCTTGCCGTCTCATGCTAAAATACTCTTGAAAACAAGTATGTTTCTCACATGCCACATCTTCGAAGATAAACACCGAGTTTGGCAATGCTTCTGTGGGTGGCACGATGGCTTCTTATTGCTGCAAGGGAAATAGCACAGGCATTCCATGGCCTGCAGTACACATGCCAGATATTGGTATTTCGGTTACTGGAGCGAATTGGAGTGCAGGTACATGTTCTCGAACCGAAGACCATTCGGTTCCTCCTAAAGACTGAGAAGCTCACACGCCTTACCGCAACCCGAAGGTCCGCAAATTAGTCCACTCACAGTATTAGCAAAACAAAGTGCCATGACGTGCATCGTGTGAGGTTTCTACACCATCAGAATGAATGCATATGAGTAGAGTAACATCTTGCTTGATAAAATGTATGTTACCACTACCGTGCTGCGGAGCTGTTTGCGGAGTGTGCGGAGCGGATTGAGGAGCAGACTGAGCCAATTGCGGAGTGTGCGGAGCAGATTGCATAGTATGAGGAGCCGATTGTGGAGTTTGCAGAGCTGAATGTGGAGCATGCTGAGATAGCATATAATCAGTGCTGCAAATTTTAGAATGTCTCTTCATAATATCACTCTGAGTAAACAGCCTTTGGAAAATTTTATTATTAAAAAGTCATACTTGAACTTTTTATTCTGCAGGTCGTTATTTCACATCGTTAGTTCCGCATAGCTCTAAATGCTTTACCGCAGAAACGACAAAAAGATGTTTCATTAGCAATTTATTTCCATACTGAAACGAAAAAGTATAAAGGTCTGGTATATATCGGTTCGTCGTGCACTAGCATATGATGACTCGTAGAAAAAGATCAAATCTTGAAGAGGGATCATCGATACGCTGATCAACAATCTACCTTACACACTGCACATTCCCGGACACAGGTTCTGAGGCCCAGGAACAAATATAGCTAAAAGGTTGGCACGAGGCGATACGCATCAATGCACTGGACGAGGCATGCAAGGGACACAATATCGCCTATTCCCAGCACAATTATCTCCATGCCAGACACCAGCGAGACTAGATGCTCGCGCATATGGCAGACGAAATACATCGCGCACCAGACACCAGACTCGGTAAAACATTAACCGCATGGGGCGTTTCCAATGCGACGAAAGCCAAGGTGAATATGGGCATTGGGGGCGAAGAAAGTGTCACGAAGTTCCAAGAAGAGAGGGAAGAAACATAAATGAGGATTCCTTCCCGCCTTGAAACCTGCAATCAGTGCTCTGGGTGGTATCGCTAGGGCTGTAACGAATATCGCTAGTGTTGTGAAACGTGCCTCGAATGAACATAAGTAATTGAATAAAAACGGCCGCCACGACCGTAAACAGGAAGCTATCGCCGTGGGTAAAAAAAAGGCCAAGGACTTTACATACGATGGCCTTGCCGAGGAGGAAGTGTGCAAAAGCAACGCAGCAGGAGGATACGATAATAAAAACCTCAACTGAAACGACCACTCACGAACGTGTATTTGGAACTTTTTGTATACAAATTGAAGATACCTTATTTTCTTGATGTGTTCTTGCGAGATGCTTTGACCCCTAAAACCAAACATAACGAATGTGCCGCAATCAATTTGGACATACAGCAGGGTCTAGCACACACTTGGTAATGTATGTCAAACATTGCAAACTACGACAGTTATGGGAGTTTACATCCTCCATTCGAACTGCAGCAGTACATGAAAAAATTGAATACTGACTTGCAACTATGAGATGGTTTAGATTCCGAACACGTGGAACTGTGGACACTTGTGTCTTCACTTTCTGGTGTGAATGGAATATAAATAAATCGAAGGCGAATCACAGTTTGTTAATATTTTTTCATGAAAGATGGTTCCACCTATATCCCACAGTCAGTATGTCAGTGGCCATCATTCTATGTAGTCATACATCCTAGCTGAAGGCGATATTTTACCAGCCCTTGGAGCTGGAGAGTGATTGGGTAGTCGGACTTACGGATTTTCAAACTTGCAACTCCATATCCAACATAGAATAAAACATGAATACTGCATTCCTTTACGCAGTGGCAGNACATCCTAGCTGAAGGCGATATTTTACCAGCCCTTGGAGCTGGAGAGTGATTGGGTAGTCGGACTTACGGATTTTCAAACTTGCAACTCCATATCCAACATAGAATAAAACATGAATTCTGCATTCCTTTACGCAGTGGCAGGAAATGTAAAGGAAAACAGCATTCCCGCTAGCACAGACGAACTAAAGGACATCGCGAAATCCATCAAGAAATCCGTGCCATCGGACATGACTTTATAACTACGTGGTAAGCCAAAAATTCTGAAGGCAGAAATATTTTGCAGTGCTGATATAGATTTCACCGAACCGGATATCATCGGGAAAATGCTGTGGTTTGNACATCCTAGCTGAAGGCGATATTTTACCAGCCCTTGGAGCTGGAGAGTGATTGGGTAGTCGGACTTACGGATTTTAAAACTTGCAACTCCATATCCAACATAGAATAAAACATGAATATCTGCATTCCTTTACGCAGTGGCAGGAAATGTAAAGGAAAACAGCATTCCCGCTAGCACAGACGAACTAAAGGACATCGCGAAATCCATCAAGAAATCCGTGCCATCGGACATGACTTTCGAACTACGTGGTAAGCCAAAAATGCTGAAGGCAGAAATATTTTGCAGTGCTGATATAGATTTCACCGAACCGGATATCATCGGGAAAATGCTGTGGTTTGNCTGAAGGCAGAAATATTTTGCAGTGCTGATATAGATTTCACCGAACCGGATATCATCGGGAAAATGCTGTGGTTTGAGACGCGAATCTACGAAGCTGGTAAAACACATGAATCCTCGCGATCGGTGAACATATTACTGGTGAATGTGATATGCATATACTGTAATTTAGCGAGTGGCTGCTATGTCAATGGCAAAACAAGCAATATGCTGCACGAGTTCGTGCCGACGGCCCCACCAGGCTATAAACTGGCTGAAATTCCGAAAAGTATTATTTCTGTTCCCATGATCGCGAAAAGGGTGCGCGAAGTGGCCGCGAGAATCGTCGATCAGAACGATAAGCAGATAGACTTCAGAAACGAAGAAATCACTTTACGCTTGCACTTGAAACGTTGCGATTGAGTTTCGTAAGATGACCCGGGCATAAAGTCAAGCACAGCACCAAACCTGCGACCACAACAGCTTGAGACACCGGTGTGCTAACACATGCCAATGGGAAGTTTGTACGTAGCCTATGGTTGATAGTGAACAGTCATGGAAGACAAGAACGTATTGAACGTGACCCAGCGAGTAGAATTCGTCGACAGAATAGACAAATTTGAGCTGCATTGCTACCAGCCATTTCTGACAGGCCCCTACGCCCTCGGCTGTGAGGTTCGAATCGTGATACAGCCTCAATATATATACATCCTGCCATCGCAATCATTACTGCGCATCCGAGGTATGCTCACAAAAGAGGACAGGATCCACCCCACCACCTCGGTGTTCGTTCGCAATGTAGTAATCCACCTTTTAGAGCGAGTAATGTACGAACTGAATGTGTTACTATTGACGAAACGTGATATGTTGGCATAACCTATACCCTAATTAACTACCTCTCACTCACGCCTAACAATCTTGACATGGTAAAATGGTNTGATATGTTGGCATAACCTATACCCTAATTAACTACCTCTCACTCACGCCTAACAATCTTGACATGGTAAAATGGTGGGCTGGGGAATGGAATATGGATACAAAGTTCCCATCTTCCCAGAAGGTAAGTTTTAGGTGAGCGTGCCACTATCGATGTAACTTGGTTTTTCCGAAGATTATAGGAAGTTAATTATAGGTGCCAAGCAAGAACTGGTGATAATGATGACCACCTAGCATCTCGATGCAGTGTTGGGATCAAGAGAAAACATGCAGCCCNCAAGCAAGAACTGGTGATAATGATGACCACCTAGCATCTCGATGCAGTGTTGGGATCAAGAGAAAACATGCAGCCCATCGATGTAACACTGGCCAACATGGAGTGGTTCATTCCCCACGTGACTCCGAGCACCCACGAACATGTGAAGCTACTGAACTACATCAAGAAAAATAAAATCATTGACATAACCTTCAGGAGTTGGAGTTTGGTTACTTACCCTGTCCTGTCATCTGCCATGCGAAACCACTGGGTCGTGAAGACATCTTCAAGCACGGAAAAACCTCACTACATCATGTTGTCATTTCCAACGAACAAGCAACACAACATCTCGGCAGACAAATCGACCTTCGACCACTGAAACGAAAAGAATATAAAAATATTTTCAAATAGCGAAAGCTATTCATACGTGGATTTGAACACCTCCTTCGACCAAGAAGGATTTATTTGCCATATTAGCTGTACACTCAGTTTCAAGCCTCCTAGTATGGGCGCGAGTCTTTCTCCGTCGTTAGCCCAGAAAGATTCCTTGAAACTGCGCCATTGCTGGTCTTTGACACATCCAAACTAAATGAGTGAGTTTAAAATAGCATAGTGGATTGCTGTATAGAAACTATTTCCAAAAAAAACATGCTCTAGAATACTGCTGCGTACTATTTAGTTTTGCACGACACAGTAGTGAGCTATGACTGCTTTTCGGGGCTGGTGAACATGGTGAGCTAAGAATATATAAACAGGATTATAATGGCTTCTCACCTCAGTATGTATCAGGATGTAGTGAAATCTGCAATGCTTCCAGAGCCAGAGTGGCTACGTTCTCAAGAAGGTCGCATTCCCCCAACGACAACGATGTCAAATTGCGCTCGCGTTTCTTCCGGCCCCCCATATTCGTGGAAACTCTTGGATGAAAACAGCAAGAAGACGAACGACTGGCTGACATAGTATTACCACGGATTGGAAGGGGATGGAGGCAAGATTCCACACCACCAAGTGGGAAACGTGCTACGAACCAACGCAGTTTCAATTGGACTGTCCGAGACCATCAGCAGCCTACGTCGTGTTCCACATGACGCCACAGATGCAGCTGCCCTGCACCATCAACCAAAGTCGGGGAGTCAACTGTTAAAGACATGCAAGATCTGCAGTGTGGCTATATTGAGGTGGATGACCAACTGGTGACAGGGGTTGTGAGTGGTCGAGAGGACGAACATCGCCATGATCGTGAGACTGGTGCTGCCTTTTGCAGGAAGCTAATGCTTACCATCATTCGCGAACAGCTTAGCCTTGCATGTGACAGTCTACAGTCTACTAAAATAGCGCAATGAGTACATCTTTTCAGTTAACGAGAGACAAAAAAAATGTATGGAATAGTTAAAATTTAGAAAAAGGAAGATGGCATATGCTTGTATTTTGCATTCTGTATTGACTGTGTACTAAATGAATAGTGTATGAAAATGTATTTAAGTGTTGTATTTATTTTTTCCTTTTGGCATTTTTTTTAATATCAAAAGTTTTTACTGAACCTTATTTGTGATCAAAACATGTTTTTCAAAAAACACATTTTTTTTAATAACAACTTCCTAATGAGGGAACATTTTTATCTTAGTGAATAAACATATTTTCTGGAGTCGCTCCCAGATTTCTGTGCCGAACGATGCCACAGGTCAGCGTGTTTTCTCGGGTATCTCCCGTTTCCCCCGTCTTTTTATTCCGGCACTGTTTCATATTTACCTCGCTTCCCCCCTCATCGGTTTCCCTGACAAGGGGAGAGAAATCAATGTGCTGTTACTAGATTTTAAAATGTATTTTGCAATCATTATCGAAGTTACTTCTTTGACTAACATAGTATATATCAATGAGTAGATTAAATAACTCTCATGTCAGGGGTGTGCGTTTTTTTTACCATTTGTTATAGATCAGAATTAATTATTGATGGGTGACAATGTTCTGAGAATTACTACAGACGGGATAGCANGAGGCAAGATTCCACACCACCAAGTGGGAAACGTGCTACGAACCAACGCAGTTTCAATTGGACTGTCCGAGACCACCAGCAGCCTACGTCGTGTTCCACATGACGCCACAGATGCAGCTGCCCTGCACCATCAACCAAAGTCAGGGAGTCAACTGTTAAAGACATGCAATATCTGCAGTGTGGCTATATTGAGGTGGATGACCAACTGGTGACAGGGGTTGTGAGTGGTCGAGAGGACGAACATCGCCATGATCGTGAGACTGGTGCTGCCTTTTGCAGGAAGCTAATGCTTACCATCATTCGCGAACAGCTTAGCCTTGCATGTGACAGTCTACAGTCTACTAAAATAGCGCAATGAGTACATCTTTTCAGTTAACGAGAGACAAAAAAAATGTATGGAATAGTTAAAATTTAGAAAAAGGAAGATGGCATATGCTTGTATTTTGCATTCTGTATTGACTGTGTACTAAATGAATAGTGTATGAAAACGTATTTAAGTGTTGTATTTATTTTTTTCCTTTTGGCATTTTTTTTAATATCAAAAGTTTTTACTGAATCTTATTTGTGATCAAAACATGTTTTTCAAAAAACACATTTTTTTAAATAACAACTTCCTAATGAGGGAACATTTTTATCTTAGTGAATAAACATATTTTCTGGGGTCGCTCCCAGATTTCTGTGCCGAACGATGCCACAGGTCAGCGTGTTTTCTCGGGTATCTCCCGTTTCCCCCGTCTTTTTATTCCGGCACTGTTTCATATTTACCTCGCTTCCCCCCTCATCGGTTTCCTTGACAAGGGGAGAGAAATCAATGTGCTGTTACTAGATTTTAAAATGTATTTTGCAATCATTATCGAAGTTTCTTCTTTGACTAACATAGCATATATCAATGAGTAGATTAAATAACTCTCATGTCAGGGGTGTGCGTTTTGTTTACCATTTGTTATAGATCAGAATTAATTATTGATGGGTGACAATGTTCTGAGAATTACTACAGACGGGATAGCANTTTACCATTTGTTATAGATCAGAATTAATTATTGATGGGTGACAATGTTCTGAGAATTACTACAGACGGGATAGCAGTAGGCCTACTAAAAGTAGAACGACCACTGTCTCTAAAATATATTTAAGTAATGTCAATTGACCTAACAAAGATAATTTTTCAATATTAATCTCAAACATAAGTAATAGCAAAAAAAAAAAATTGTAATTCCATGATGACGACCAAATGTTACCCTTAAAACACGTAACAAGAATAGTCTTAAAAAAAGAAGTGGCTTGGAGTCAGAGTGTTTTGAAATAAAGGGTAGTGGATTTTTTCCACGTGGAAGAGCAATTCACCGGTTGAGGTTCCTGACCAGGAAACAAACATCTACGTGTAGTCGTGAAGAAACACGCACATTCGTGAAAATACACCAGCATTACTTGCAAGCAGCCGTCAGTCGCTACTGTTCTGTAATATGCTGCGAGAATACTTACAGGCTGTTCTCGATCAACTGAGCAATTTTGAAATCCCTGCTTAGTATGTACTTTTCAGCGTATTTTGTATTCTTCCACCACATTTAAAATTAACACAGTATTTTGAATTCTTCCACGACATCTAAAATTAACATTGAAATGTGCCAAATCACTTTATTCGTGCGCAGGTCAAATGAAAGTAGGAAATTGTTAGCCAAGTAAAAATTTTACAAATTTTCTAATTCTTAGTCTCACAAGCATTTGAATAGCCGACGAGTTTTCTAGGGGATCTCCCATCACCCCCACCCGTTAATTCCGGCGCTGCTCCTCACTCACCTCGTGTCGCCCTCGTCGGCTCTCAAGACCTGAATCTTAAAAGCCATCCAAATCTCTTCACTTACTCTTTATACATATTTTCTATATATTATTTTCCAATTTTATTTAAATAATTAAATTAAGTTTTAATGATTTGGCTAACCATTTCTTATACACTTAATTCTATAGTTTAAGGTGTTTCTGTACTCAAGTCGGTACAACACTTGTTTAGTTGTCACTGTTCGGCTTCAGTAATATTAATCAATTATGACCTAGACAAGTACGACTGCTTGCGAATCATTTACCCACAGGTTAAAATGTTGATCATTACAGACCAAAATTTGCGCAAACGTGCGTAATGTACACAATTGCGTTCACAGAGTCTGTTTGGATTAAGCATTGCTTAAATGCTTCTGTATTATTTTCATGTGAAAAATGTAACGAAATATTNTCACAGAGTCTGTTTGGATTAAGCATTGCTTAAATGCTTCTGTATTATTTTCATGTGAAAAATGTAACGAAATATTTAAAAAAATATTTTTTCTTTCTCCGGCTAGAAGCAAACTCAAGTATTCGTTTGCCTTCAGAAATAAAACGCAGATTATATTTGAAAAGAATATTTATTTTATACACTAGAGACAACACATGTGATTCATTGNTTCAGAAATAAAACGCAGATTATATTTGAAAAGAATATTTATTTTATACACTAGAGACAACACATGTGATTCATTGTCTGCGCGATATAAAGGTCTTAGCCATCCACGCAAAATGATAAAACGTAATTTATAACGTTTGAAATATACATGCCTTACATTGTGAACACGTCAAAGCTTAAACTAAATTCACAACGCGAGAATTTTAGAGCCAAATGTACATGTTAACAGCGCATACTTTTTTATTATTTAGCACGTATGTTGTGTGACATCATGCGTAAATATTTTCCCCATCTTTGCCCGCGGACATTACGCGCATGTTATAACATTATAGACCATTCCGAAGCCTTGCATAAGAAAACTATAAAATACTTTGTTCTGTAGCAATGCAAACATTTCGTGTAGGCAAGCTGTGGAAAGATTTTTACACGCACTTCTGCCGTTTATAGATCTACGCGAATTTATTCTTCAAAATGTGTTTGTAGGCCGTAAAATAAATTTCATTTTATGACTATTTTTTTATACGTTACGAATTGAATAACATTCACAACGCGGCAGTTTCTGACTGAATTTTATGTTATGGACGTGTAGAAGTACATGTGATATTTTTTTTGACATGTATCTTGTGTTGCATCATGCGAAAATCTTTCCCAATCTTTGTCTGTGGATATTACGATCTGTCAGCTGTTGCTTGCCTAGACATTAAAGTCGATTGCAAAGCCTTGCTAAAGTTATACTTTCATGCAGAAAAAGTTAAGGACAACAAACCATATTCAAGCGCATATATATTAATAATACGTCCATTTAAATTATTTATATATAAAATATAGGTAACAGTTATATTTAGCCAATAAATTTATGTTAACTTATGATGCACGACACAACCAAATAATTGTGGCGATTTTAAAAAAAAAATCCGCTAATAGAACAACGTTTCATAATAATTTATTATACGTGGGTTTACTGTACTTGTGTATGCATTATATAAACCATAGTTTAGAAATTGTATTTTTATTCAGAGACCTNATATAAACCATAGTTTAGAAATTGTATTTTTATTCAGAGACCTAACATATTAAGGAGCCTGCCGGCATGAGCTGAGTTATTATGTTTGCGCCGCATATATTTATGTTCCCGCCACTTACATAATTAAAAANCTAACATATTAAGGAGCCTGCCGGCATGAGCTGAGTTATTATGTTTGCGCCGCATATATTTATGTTCCCGCCACTTTCATAATTAAAAATATATATATATATAGATGAAGGTATGTTTCGGGAGATGTTACGAGCGCTACAGCATTTGATATATATGTATAAGTTAAAAAAATAACAGAAAGCTAATATTGGTTACTGGCTCCTTAAAACATGCAGTGTTTTCTTGCACGGACTAATACATAGTTATTTGCACATGTTGTATTTTTTAAATGGTTTCAAAGTCTGGGAAAATGCAGTCTTAATGCTTCTCGTTTACATATTTTTGTGCAAGAGAGCAATGCACTGGAATCAGACGAAATACTTTTTCCAATACCATGTAGATGTGTCTGGAGTAGGGGCAGAGATTATTTTTTCAGGTGAAGTAATTTAATATTTTTGGTTCTGGAGAGGAGGCGATTTCAGTGTCTCCTGCCCTGCCAAGCCGCGGTGCTCTTTCACGGTGTCACCTTCACAGCGAGCGCGACGACGGGCGGTGCCTGCGTTGTCTCTGCGGGCGGTGTGAAATTCCGCAGTCACAGCCTGAGACGGTGGCACCCCGCGTGCGACGAGGCCATGCTTTCTCACGCTGCGCATTGCTGCTACTCGCTGCACCTGGCTGGCAAATGTATCGGGGTTAATAAATTCTTTCTAAAAACTTAAATTAAAATATGTGATGACACGCTTTGCAATTATTTTTGTAAGAAAGCTGAGATAATAACTAATAACCTCTGGTAGCATGCCAGTATATAATTTTTTATATAAATTAAACATTTTATTGAAACTTTTGTTTTATGAGGAACTTAAAACTAGAATAACACAAGTAAAGTTCAAAGTCGACAAGGGGAAACATCTGCGTGGGGCACGCTGGAATGCGTTTTCGCAACACAGCAGCGCTCGAGCCGCGGGGAAGTGCTGAAGCAGGAATGTGTCGCCTCGGCACCTTGCAACTGGGTCACGTCGCCTGGCATGTAGCTGCGACTACTCGTCCTTCAATATGGCAACTTATAACATAATACGGGCTTTATATCAGCGCACAAAAATCTCATATTTAACTGGAATATCTTATTTGTATGAATTTTTCTTAAAGATATGTTGACTGATGGGAGATCATAGCAAAATCCTGTACTTTTATCCAAGCACAATAATATCTTACCACATTATTACGTCTTGTATGGAATTTATTTAATTAGCATGACTTGAAAGTTAATTTAATGGAAATTGTCACATGATTATGAATTACTATCACAGTAATAGTTTCGTTTCAATTAACTACATCCAGCGAACACAGGTGATCTATGTGTTCATTAAAATTAGTAGAATGGTATTGCTGAGGTAAATATACACAAACAGGGACTTGTGGATAGTACTGAAATTCTTAAAATTTTAATAACTTTTGTTATTTAGGTTTCAAACCATTGCTTTGTAAGTTTAGCTATTGGGCTGTAAAAAGTAATTTATTATTTAACACTAATAGATTTTAAAAGTCGATACTATGACATTATTTCAATTATACAGCTATTCAAACGCTACAAGTTTTAATGTTAAAAGTGGAAGTGGCTGAAATTTTGTTATTATTAATACGGGAATTAGCGTGGTTGGGTGGGGAATTTATTGAAATGGGGGTGGATGGTAGAGAAACTGATGCAAGGCAACGAGAGCGAAGGGAGGAACCAAGCCTCCGCCATTGTTATGATTTCGATATTTTGTTAATATTTATCCTTAACGGGGATATAGGGGCGTAACAAGTTATTTATAAGAGTCATGCTATTAACACTATATAAAAGAGGTTTATTTAACATTAAGTTTGTACAATATCATTTCAATACTTATATGATTGAATACGAACGCGAGGAGCTATACAAATATACTAAAATATTTAAATTATACTATTTTAGAAATATTTAACCAGCCACGTCCTGAGTAAAGCCTAATTAAGGAGTCCCCACCTTGTTCATTATTATGGAGGCTGATTAAGATGGCGCAAGTCGACGGCCGGACACACCCATCTTCAGTGGTATTCTCGTTCCAATGGCCCGACGACATAAGACACCGCCCATTGACTACACTGTCCTATATCGGCTGTGTTGTCCCCGTTTACTTGCCGGTGGTTGGGGTTTCTGTGGTTTGCGATTTCATAACTAATTTCAGCGATCACGGCCCATGTCCTGGATAAATAAGTGAAGGTGNTGCGATTTCATAACTAATTTCAGCGATCACGGCCCATGTCCTGGATAAATAAGTGAAGGTGTGATCAGGCAGGCCACTCAGCTATGACCTGACTACTACTCGTAACAGTGGGTGCACATACTTGGGGGCACGTTTAATAGTTTCGTCAAAAAAACAGGATTTCAAACATTCTGCAACGCTGTTCAAGTGACAGGTAGGCGGAACTGTTCACTAGAGTCCTGGTTTGCCTGCATAGGGCGTGGCTGGAGGTGGAGGCAAACCCTGATTGGCTGGCGTTGTTTAAGGCCATAACATGAGGCAAGGGCAAATGAGAAGGCGCCAGAATGCGTGTGTTCTTGCTCGCCTCCGATTAAATCTTGAACGATGAAAATCTTCTGAAATTTTCACGTAGCGATAAAGTATCTTTTCGGATACCTATATCCTTATGTCGGCGGATAGCATAACGGATAAGTAGCCTGACAACGTGGTTTACGTGACACCCAGTTGTCAAGGGCCGATAAAAAACCTGATGCCCACCCACCTCAAGCTTTTCCCACCTAATTGCTGAACACCTTCCCATCGGGATATAAGTAAAGATTTTTCCCTCCACAGTCTGCAACTTAGTTACTAAGACTTATCTTTGCGAAAAAAAAAACGCAGCTAGAAGTTTATTTTAAATATATACACACGGTGGTTAAGTCTGTTGATGTCCATCACCGTCACAAAAGCGAGAGTTAATTTCATCAAAGGAACTCTCAGTGATTTTAGTGGCCATATGCACAAGTAGAAACTTTAAACTTTGTGTTATTTGAAAATTACATCATTCGTCAGAATTCTGCATAACTGAGAGTTGGAATCACTATTTCGGTTGTCTTTCAGTGAAAATTATTTATATCATGAAGTAAACGGCATGTTCAATGTCGCAGTCAATTCTGCAGAATTTGGACGAACGATGAGCTTGCCAGATTATAAACGATGCAGTTAACACCAAAAAGTTATACATAATGTTGTGTTAAAGTATTCATGGTGTCACGAGGTGGGAGCACCCGGAGGAAGCCCATCCACCTCATGACAGTGACCAATGCATCTTCCTACATCCATAACATCCATATCTATATAATGAACTCTTTGAAACTTGCGCAGATACAAAATACGTTGGAACCTCAAGTAGAAGAAACCCTCCGTAGGAACAAATTACAAGATAAACTTTCTCCAGTTTGTGAGAAATGAACAATATACGCTAATTTCGTTTATAATCATATAAATACGGGCTAATTTTTTTTCTTGCAAAATGCCCTAAAATAACCAAATCAAAAGTATATAAGAAAATTAAAACAATTTGAAACATATTGAAATTATTAAGATAGAATTTACAAATTTGAAGACATTATATATTAAATAAAAGTACAAATAACTGCACAAAAATAATAAATGCCTATTAAAATACGCATCTTATATAGTGTATACAGTATTCACTCTATGAAACCCACTCCTTGTTCTCCCACAAGCAGTCCTCAGGCCAAGGTACATGTAGTCTACCCAGTTCCCCCCCCCCTCCCTTTTTTTTTCCTCCTAGTTCATGACGTCAGGTGTTCAGGAAACTCCGTAAACGTAGCGCTGATTCTCTTGCCGGCGAGATCACAACCCGATGACGGAGTGGAAGCGCCGCACCGTCGCCAGGCAATGCCGACCAGGTGACGTGGATAGGTTCATAGAGGGAGACGAGGGGGGAAGACCCCTCCTGTCATCATCGTCCATTCAACCAGCTGACCACGGCGTGGAAGCCTCAGCCTGCGGTCCCTCACCGCCGGGTGTCAAATGGGAGCATATAGAGTTATGTTGAATAACCCAGCCGATAACCTTCGTAGAACGCCTAACTCAGCCGCGTAGTAAGTGAAATTGTGCGGTGTTTCAGGCGCACCATCACAGTGGCTGCAACAGTCCGTGCAATGGTCGGGGTGGAATTTTGTAACTCTCTAGCCAAATGATTCAAAACTTGGTTTCGAAAGTTCATCAATAAGAACGAACCGAACGATTATGTTATATTCATGAAAGTTACTCATTTCTAGGAAGTGCGTTTTCCATTTTCGTATTTTTTCGTTTCAATGAATTTCAATTACGATTGTGTTCACACTGAATCACATATTTCGTCTAAAAAACAAGCCTATAAACTTATATAATATACTTATATTACAGTAAGCACTCCTTAAACAACTGGCTGCAAGATGTTTATTTAAGACTACAGCAGAATTTTAAGGAAAATGGCGTAGTACTTATTTTCCTCTCTTTATTTTTTATGTTTCTTTGAGTCCCTTAAGAATGTGACAAAATCCATCGTGTAAATGTCCGGGATGAATTAATTTTCCAGAAATATACATTTAGATGTTTTGAAAAGGCTACTGAGAAAATTATAATAATGCGTGTGATTATTAAAGATTTTTTTATTGTCAAAAGTGAGCAAATATTTATAGCGAACTATAATAATCATAAATACAATACATCTTGGTTGTTTTTGAAGCAGTTAATAGTTGTTCGCTAGATGTGAAGAAATATTCTTGACGCCTAGTATGTTCGTAACGGAAAAATCCTGCTTACATCAGAGAATGCGAGGACCCTAATTCCTTCTCCTCGAATTCAAGAAGCTGGAAGAATTTGAAGTNAATCCTGCTTACATCAGAGAATGCGAGGACCCTAATTCCTTCTCCTCGAATTCAAGAAGCTGGAAGAATTTGAAGTCATTGTTGAAAATGAAATCAGTTCATTAATAAAACAAAACCTATATTAAAATAAATTTTGACCTAGTAATCAATTCACAAGTACACACAATTATGCAGCCATTCTTAAGTCAGGAGAAATGTTCTTGCATAGTTAACATACCAGGTAACATTGCAATTAACAGATTATCACCACGAGATAATAATTATCCTGACATCTGATCATCCACGTGTTCTCAAAACACCCCTTTAATTTCCTGTACANATCCTGCTTACATCAGAGAATGCGAGGACCCTAATTCCTTCTCCTCGAATTCAAGAAGCTGGAAGAATTTGAAGTAATTGTTGAAAATGAAATCAGTTCATTAATAAAACAAAACCTATATTAAAATAAATTTTGACCTAGTAATCAATTCACAAGTACACACAATTATGCAGCCATTCTTAAGTCAGGAGAAATGTTCTTGCATAGTTAACAGACCAGGTAACATTGCAATTAACAGATGATCACCACGAGATAATAATTATCCTGACATCTGATCATCCACGTGTTCTCAAAACACCCCTTTAATTTCCTGTACANATCACCACGAGATAATAATTATCCTGACATCTGATCATCCACGTGTTCTCAAAACACCCCTTTAATTTCCTGTACATTTGTTTTTGTCTACTACCTTTGTTACGCTAACGTTGGTGGGATACGATACACTCTAAACCTGAAACAGTGAGGATTGAGTCAAATAAGTGAAAACCAGTGAAAAGGACTTCACTGTTAATCAGTGTCAGATAACTTATTAGTACGATGGCAAAATTTCACTCATTTATTGTGGTTTTAACTAAATTTCGATTATTCCACTTCCATAAGTAACTTGTTCGACACTTTATTTGCTTGATTTGCCAGTCGGTAGTAACTTATCAACTGACTTTCAGTGAATGTTATTTCACTAAAATATATCACTGATTTGGGCGCAAGTGTACTGATATTGTGGTACAACAGACGTGCTACTTCGTTAACAGTCGTTGCGAAGACATTTCGAGAGCTTGTACGCAGAGGTTTTACGCGAGTGTTATAGTAAATAAATAATTCTTTAAAAAAAAAAAATTTGCACTCGCCGACGGAAACACAAACATTTTAAGGTACTCGTCTTCCTGTCAATATTTTGCGCAATAAATATACTGAAGACAATGGAGTGCTAAGGGCCAAACTAGCACGTGCATCGAATTCTCCATCGTCTCTACACTCAAAGCCCAGAACTGGCGTAGTTTTTAAACATATGGCCTAAGGGGTAACACTATCATTGCATAACTATACTATTTTATAATTGAGCAAACTGAGAAAAAATGCTACTTGTTGTTTACAATACAATTTTTTTTACTCAAATATTGTAAGTAATATAAATTAATTTATTGCAAAATTTTGTTTGGCCCTTATCAAAGCAGCTAACTCAGATCTAAAGGTAAGGTTTACGGAAGTGGAAAGGCACGTACCTTGTAAAGAACATGTTTTATAACATGAGAGTGGATAAAACGGCCAAATCTTGGGAGCATGTATGATAAAACCCACCAGGTCTCAGCGTATCGGTAGTTGGGTTGTAATGTACATACATAAACAGAAAGCGAAAGAGAAAACAAGTAAATAAACTGATTTTGTGAAAAAAGTGTTGAATATTCGTAAATCTGGGGACATGCTTAGAATGAATTTAACGAAAGGTTTGTACTTAACATTTGCCGTAATACGCCGAGTTAAACTATTTTCTACTCTTGAATGAGATGCACTTGACAGAGTAACCGAGAAACTGAAGAATAAATACATGTAACGTTTCTGAAATGGCACTTGTAACTAAATTGCACAGAAGAATGCCCAGTTTTTCAGATAAACAACAAAGAAAATATTTTTAAAATTCACCACGTCGCTATGTGCTGGTGGTGAGTGGTTCATTTCAAGACTAAGGAAAGAAAATGCAAGTATTTTAAATATGTGTCATTATTTTTCGACTTCTAGATATTATTAGTGATATAATTTAAACTGTTAAAATGTTATAATTCCTTTTATATTTACTGCATTAATAAATGAAATCAGTACAGTTTAACTGTTTTAGAAGCACACAAATAAAACAAATCAAGACATTTAAAATTAACAAAAAATGCTGAAATGCATTGTATTATATGTGCTTCCCAAAAAATTATTTAATGAATTTCGTGAACACTCAAAGAAATAAATATGCAATAATTTCCACATATGAAATAATATACATATATATGTAAACTTGTGATTTACATGGGAGTGTGCGAAAAGTATGATAAATTTAAATTGCTTAAAATGAAATTTTATACGATATAAATATTTTAATGATTTACGAAAAATGCAAGATTTTTTTTACTAGCCAATGCTTATCACATAATAACTTCATTGTAACTAATACACCCCGTAAACCAAATAATAGAAAGGAATAAGATGGAGTTAATAAAAATTCCCTGCATTGAGGGGTTTAATTCTGAATTACGGCATGGGTAGAATGAGGGGAAGAAGAGGGTAAAGATTTTTAGGTCCAGGGTAAGGAATGTGCGTGTTCGTTTAGGATATGTTAGTTTTTCCGTTCGCTTGGCAGACTTTAGTCGCAGTGATAGAAAATAATTAGTAAAAAAATATAACATTTTTTTTACAAAAATTTTATTTTAAAATGCTTGAGAAATTATTGGGAAACTAAAGAACAGCGTTTACTGCTGTTTAAACTGATTTGAGAGTGTTTAAAGACTTTCTTTCATTAAAAACAAGTATCATAACTACAACCACAATATTTTCTTGGTGCGCGACAGCTACTGCTTGGCAACGAGAAAATTGCGTAAATTGTAAGGATTTTTTTTCCTAACCTTAAAACCTAAGCACCGATCAGTATTGCAATGTATAAAACACAAATATTTAACAAGTAAGTTGAATAAATTATAATGACTGGAAGAGTTGAATGAAGGTAAATTTCTCCCTTCTGTACCAGTTTACCACAATAATAAAAAAACTATCGCGAGGCTAAAACTATTTACTAAATTTTCAATACCATACATTATGTTTAATTCTGATATGAAATTACAGTTTTAAAAAAGCATGACTGTTAATGAAAATTAATTTTAAAAAAGAATGAAACAGATTATATGAATTTTAAATTTGTGTCTTACTTCATTCAAATCACAAGATTGAACAAATTCGATACGTTAGTTTAAAGCTCAAAATAATGGTTCATATTATTAGAACGTCATGAAAAGAATGTTTAAAAATTAGTTTTGCGTTTTGACCGTATTTCTATTTTATCTTTTGAGATAAAGTTTAAAGTCAAAATGGCTCGAAGTATGGCCCTTGCCGCATGCTAACCAAGTGTATGGTCTAAACGAAATTGCAGCTTAACACTCCTGGGACCTCAATGAACTCTTAACGCAGAGCCAAAACTTATGTTACTACGACGTTTTGAAATGTGTACGAATATACTTAATGTTCAGAAACTCAATGCCGAAACTCCATACACAGATTCTTCGGACTATTAGTAACACAAATTCTCCTCACACTTATATCAGTAAACGCATTTTTATATCAAATAATTGTTGTTCAATGTTGCGGTGTACGACATCTGCAGAACAAGGTGGTATGACCATGCATGTTCGACAAGTTGCATAGATCGTAGGCGTGCGACACTGGATTACTACATACGCAGCATCACGTGCCTACTTTCTATGCAACTTATTCTTCACGCATGATCGCACCGCCTTGTTTTCCAGGCGTTGAACGCCGCAAATTTGAACACAATTAAATAACATAAAAATACGTTTCTGGATATAAATGTATAAAGATTTTTTGTTACTATTGGTCCAAAAAAACTATTTCTGGTGTTTGGGCACTGAGTTTCCGAATAGCCTGTCAATTTTGAGTTAAAATTCTCGCATTTATACTGAAAATAAAATGACGTATGTTATTTTTCAAATGGCGGTATTTTTTTGGTCACTATACAAGAAATTATCATACTAATATTAGATACCAAACTTTGGGTACCTAAATAGCCTTAAAAGCAGCTAGATTAGCGTGTGGTTCCTTCACAGTGCCTTACCTATCCACACATGAGATATTTCAGATTTCCTTTTGTTATTTATTACAAGAGTGATCAAGCCGGTATTCACAGCACGTGTTGCCGTAGCGGCGTGTGTTGCGAGCAAGATGGCGCCTGGGCTGAGCGCATGAAAAGGGGGTGGAAGCCTCGGTAATCAAACCATGCTTCACGAAGCAACTCCGTACTCTACCTTCAGCCGGCCTGGCCGGGCGAGTAGAATCCAAACAATCAGTCCGCCGCGACCGAAATTAATTTGGAAAACAAGTCGTACCTTGGAAAGGAGGGGGGGAGGGATGGGCAGCCCGCCTGTTGCTGGCTGCAGATAATTTCCTCCCGCAGTAAGCCCGTCACTCACTGCCTGCTTGCGTCTCGTCCTACCACCCACCCCCTGAAGGTTCGCGAAATTTCCAACCCTCTATGTCTCTCTGGTGTCGGGGCGGCCGGGAGAGAAGTTGTCCACTGACGGCCTCCCCTCAAACCCGGTCGAGTCCATTGTCCCCTGCGCTCGGAGGGCGGAAGAAGGTGAAGCGGAGTGGCGATGGCTGAGGTGGGGAAGGTCCGTGGTACTGGTCTGGGGGTGGTAGGAAAGCTCGGCGTGGCTCATTCTTATTCCAGTGTGGCCCCGAGCCACCAGCGTTGTTCCCGCGGTGACTGCAAACCCCAATTAAGCGCCGGCGTGGGCCCCGCTAGAATGCCTGTCCAGGAAGTTTCAATCAAGCGCGGATGAGGAGTTAGCTCCCATCCCCTCCCCCCTCCAACATTCACAGACCCAACCCTTACATACTGGTGTTACTCCCCCCACACCCTGTTTATCACATGTACCACCCTCCCCCTTCCCTGTTTTCTGTCATAGATACGTAAAACGTACCGCTGGGTTATCAGAGCTTGCTGGTCCTGATTTCAAGTGGGTCGGTGAAAATTAGTGGTCCGCAGGTGTGTTTTACCTCGCCCCTGCCCACTGCCGCAAATTGGTTACGCACGCAAATGAAAACGCCACGCATTTAGCAAGCGTGGTATTTTTCGGCGAAAATTGGCAAATAGTTCGCCATAGATCCCACCTATCCCTTAATGATGTCTTCGCCTTAAAATACGCACCCATGTAACGACGCTGAGAATATTGAATTGTGTGTGAACCAAAACTCTTTAGCAAACACATGTGCAGTATCAACGAGAAATGTTCAGAATCAAATACATTTATAGTACCATGCCAACTAAAACTTAATGCAATTTTTGTTATAAGTTTTCATTTATGTCGGAAGGTTATTCTAATGAAAACCAATGTTAATTAAAGTGTCCTGTGAAAAGAGTTTTCGAACTATTTTTTATGCGAAATTGCCTTATAGTAATATTATATAATTGAATATGGAGAAAAATATGCAAGTCAAACTCCGACCTTTCCCCCACCCCCTCCCTTACCAACCTACATGGAAATCTACTTTTGTGTAATAATCAAAGAATACATGTCAACATTATTCTCGACATCGTTAAATCTTCATAGGTTTACTGTAATATACAGATTGAGTATTAAAGAATACCCCAACTTTGAAGGTATATAATATTAAACCAAAGAACCTACAACTTTGGTTGACCAATCAAATGAACCGTGAAACTATAAAGTTTGTTTACCATACATTCATAAATGTTCAATGTGACCACCACGAGCGGCCCCAACGACATCTACGCGATAATCGAACTCGTTCCACGTTCTTGTCAGCATGTACGGTGTTACGGTTTGAATTGCGTTCGTAACTCTCGGTTTGAGGTGGTGAGGGGAAAGCGAGCTCGCATTCGACACGTCAGTGTGAAGGGGATGGTCTGATGTTTCCTTTATGTGCCGAGAGATGACACTGGGAGCGTTTGTCATGGCACTATGAGCGTGTGTTGTGTGTTAGTCCACATCACGAGGGTGACGGAACAACAGAAGGCGTTCTGCATCATTCCGTTTGCTAAATGTGAATTGGTTACGACTGTTCAACGCGAATTCTGTCGCAAATACGGACGTCGTCCTCCCAATAGGTGGAGTATCGTACCTTGGTTTCGTCAGTTCTTTACAAAGGCAAAAGTTTCGGACGGCCGCGTGTGTCTTAAGAGAATGTGCAACGGATTCAACAAGCGTTCGTTCGCTGTCCGAGAAAATCAACTCGACAAGCTAGCCGGGAAATTCAAATCCCTCAATCGAAGGTATGGACAGTGTTGCGAAAGCAATTGCTGTACAAACCATACAGGTTACAGCTTGTACAGGCTCTTACCCAAAGGGATAAAGAACTCAGACGTGATTTCTGCGCGTTCGTTCTTGCCTTGAAGCGACGTTCCATACAAATGGTAAGGTGAACCGGTAGAACGTGCGGCTATGCGATCAGGGGCCTCCACATGATGCCACCGAACACGAGCGCGCTTCCACCAAAGTGAACGTGTTTTGCGATGTATCCAAATACACTGTTTTCGGCCCTTTCTTTTTTCACAATCACACTGATACGGGAATCCCTTATTAGGAAACGCTTACAGAGTGGTTGTTTCCTCAGTTAGAAGAGGTGGCGAGGGACTTCATTTTCCAGCAGGATGGTGCGCCACCCCATTGGCACCTAGCTCTTCGCGGATACTGAACGAGACGTTCCCGCAAAGCTGGATTGGCCGAGGAACCGCTGGTGACCAGGCTATTTATCACTGGCCCCCAAGAAGCCCGGATCTTACCCCGTGCGATTTTTTTTAAGTGGTACATAATATGTACACCCCTGCCTGTTAACATTGACGAACTAAAAACGAGAATTATGGACGCCATCCAAACCGTTACACCGGACATGCTGACACGAGTGTGGAACGAGTTTGATTATCGCGTAGATGTCGCTCGGGCCGCTCGTGGTGGTCACATTGAACGTTTATGAAGTTATGGTAAACAAACTCTACAGTTACACGGTTCATTTGATTGGCAAATCAAGGTTGTATGTTATTTGGTTTTGATATTACAAACCCAAAATTTTGGGTATTCTTTTATACTCAACCTGAATGTGAAATGTTATAACGCGTAAGCGCCCGCAATATCATTGTCAAGGTATCTTTGACGATGATGTTAAATCCATGCAGTTATTCAAATGCCAGAACTTGGGAATGCCTTCCACATAAATGTGTCTATGTAATTTAATTATGGATTTTTGCTACTTATGAACACATTTAAGATGTGTGGGAACACAGTTCAAGGTTAAGTATTACCCTATATTAACGTAGCCTTTAAGCGACATCTCCCTACACAAATCCACTAGTTCTAATTGAAGTAATAAAATTCGTCTAGTTGGTCAGTACAATTCCACCAGTACCAAATGAGTAGCATAATGTTTGTACTTGTTGATTAATACTTGTTTTATTAACCGGTATGAACTCTTGCTAAATGTTATCAAATAGTTTTGTATGGGTACAATGTTACATCGTATCGTTTTGTGCCTATTAATTATGTAAAATCAACTACATACATCGTACAAATATAGCCTTAGATGCTCTCGCTTTACATACTTGATTTCCAATGTTTAATGGATTTTACTTTAAGGTGATCATATTAACAGCTAGCTCTGTGGGGTCGGCAATAGTCCAGGGACTGTTTGTAGAATTGCCAATTCGATAAAAATAAAATATCAAACCATATTTCGAAAGCCATGTGAAATCTTATGGTAATGATAATGAGTTTATTTTTAGTCTTTGAAATTATAATATTTATAAGTTATGAAGTCCGTAGTAACTTATGGTTTCGGGCTGATAGACTTACAGCTATTACATGTTACAAGCATCTTTATTATGTAAAAAATGTTATTGCATATGGAAAGAGTGAGTGTAAAAATTGAATTAGTCGAGTTAAGAACGTGACTTTTATTTTACTGAAAGCTGAATACTGCCAAGCACATGCTTTAAAACTCTCTGCCATCTGTATACAGGCCCTCATACCAGATGTGGTTCGTCCGTGTAACGGTTGCGTATACGTGTTACGAAAATCTGTGAAATCTGTCAATAAACCTTCAATCTTCTGGAAGCTTGACTCATTAGTGTCGTAGTAGAGTGGCTTCAAATGAAGCTCTGCGTGTGACTGTACAACATGAAAGATATATATATATATATATATATATAAAGAGAGATTTGGGCGGCTTTTAACAACGAGGTCGTGAGAGCGTACCACATGCAGAATTCTTTATAAGGTATTGCAAAACACTACCGAAGTTGTCAGAAAAGTACGATATCTGTGGCATATGAAAGAAAAATGAACATATTTTGCAACACAGTCAAACATTTTATTAACATTTTCTTATTTAAATGTTTAAAGAGTGATCACTTTTATAATAATTTCATTGTTTCATTTGATCGAAGCACGAATAAAGTGGTCGGGCCCATGGCAATGTTAAATATACAGTACATATTGCGGTGCAAGAATACACAGTGTGCACACAAGTAAATCTTAGGAAGGGTTTTAAAAATTGCCTAGTTTGCCGTGAACAGCCCACAAGACAATTCAGCTAGGTGTGGGCTGCTCTGCTGTCGCTGGAATTAACAGCTGCAATCACGTGGTATTCAGGAACCCGCAGAGAGTACAGGGCAGACGACCGGACAATCCCAGGGCTCGTGCAAATGCAGCCCGGCTAATTGCAGTCACACCAACTGATCATTCAAGTCCATTAGCGGAGGCGTTGTTTGCTCGTCGCCCGGTCAAAGTCCTGTTCGCGCTACGACACGGCAACATTAGCCAGCCCGCCTGCGCGGTGTAGACACAGCGTGGCTGCGCGGCGAGACGCAGCAGCAGTTTGTCAGATAATCTGTCGACGCAGCGGCATTAGCTGGCGCGCTCGGCAACGACACAGCGTGGCTGCGCGGCGAAACGCAGCGGCAATTTGTCGGAATTATTAGCATGCCAAACGTCGTCAACATGTTGCCTACCCTCTCCGGAAAAAAAACTATTATAATTTCTGTTTACCCAGAAAGCAGAGAAGCCAAGTGTAGACAATCACAAAAAAATAGTAACCATTACATATGTAAATTTATAAATGATGCAATGAGAATAACAAATAACAAGAAGTTACTGATTACTAATGAGGCTACTTTCTCCTACATAGGTGCCAATAAATTTTAGTGAAGTTCTTAAAAGTTTAGATGGTAGGTAGGCGTTAAAGTATAATAGAAAACAATATCATTAAAGATGAAACCAGATACATGTGGAACAGTACCAAGATAATTAAAATACACAATTGACTTACCCGGGATTCGAATTCAGAAAAACTCGTAAAGTTAAGCTAGTTTGTAAACAACTGTATTACGGAGGTAGAATTCAAAGCATCAACTTCAGATGTAATCCGTCTAATGTTTTGAATGATAGGGTTTAATAAACTAAAATATTTAAATGGTCATAATTTTGAAAATAAGTATCTGATCCTCTAAAAACACATAAGTTTACATGTCCTACCATAACGCTACTTGTTTGAAAAATTAGGTGGAATTTGGTTGATTGGTTTCCGAGATACGGCATAAATTCCTAATTCATATAACGGGACTATCTTACAAAATTGCTTAAAAAGACGCTTTGTTCACGATCTTTCCAATACATACTGTCAACATAAAATTTTGATTGAAGTTGTTAAATGGATAAGTCAATCATATCAAAATATTTATATGGCCACCATTTTGAAAATCGTTGCCTGACCCCATTTCAATTTATGTATCTTTACACGGCCTTGTGTAGGTGTGCAATATTTAGGGAAAATTAGTTTAATTATGAGGGGAATATGCCAAAATGTTCAATTTACTCACCTGACACTAATTTTCAAAAAAAACTGCAAAAGAGGATCTCTGTACGCATAAAATATGCTTCAAATTAATAATGTTTGCGTACAAAATTTGGTTGGAATTTTTATAGATACAAGAAATTAAATTTATTTATTTATATAAACCCCATGAAAACATGCCTACCCCACATAACCCATGTTGATTTACATACCTTACTGTAACAATACTTGCGTGAAAGTTTGGTTTGAATCAGTTGATTGGTTCTCAAGATGTCATTAAACTTCCATTGTTAATGTGACGATCTTCATAAATGGAGGACATAAAATATGTATATATTATCACTTTCGATAATTTTCCAATATATAAATATATACAAAGTTGATTTAAATCTGTTACATAGTAACGTAAATATAATACACTAAGCTCAAATGTTTGTATAGGTGCAATTCTGAAAAAAAAGAATATCAGACATAAATAATATAAATTAATATGGCCTACCACAGAACAACTTCTTCGCCAAATTTGAAATACATCGGTTGATTGTTTCCCGAGCTACGGCATAAAAACTGTATTATATCATGTGGTGCTAACTTCCAAAATGGCAGGGAAATGAGGTTTTGCATGGACAACTTTGATGAATACAACTAATACTGTTAGCATACAAAATTAAGGTGGAATATGTTCAGCAGTTTCGTATATAAAAAATCCTGACCTAAAATGTTTATATGACCCCCACTTTGAAAATGTCTATGGCTGATCCTCTCAAAGTGTATACTTTTATATGGCCTGCCACACTGTTACTTGTTTGCCAAATTTGGTAGAAATCGGTTGTTTTTGTAGAGATATCACGTAATTTTAATTTGTCATACTCTTTTACAAATTGGCGGACAAACGAGAAATGTATGGACACATTTGATGGTTGCAATATATGTATAGACATTATGCAAAGTTTCATTGGAATTAATTACGTGGTTTCGGTGATATAACCTGTAAAACTAAAATATCTATGTGGACGTTATTTAATAGGAATCAGTCAGTTGTTTCCCGAGATATGACATAAAAAATGTATTTATTCGTGTGGCACCATCTTATAAAATGGAGGAAAAAAGAGACTCTGTTTAGACACATATAATATTGGATGTTTATACTCCCAGCATACAAAGTTAAAATTTAATTGTTTAAATGGTCTCGAAGATATGGCATACTATGCTAAAGTAAATAGATGGTCGCTATTTTCAAAATACGTGTCTGACATACTTGAAACATATTTTAAACATTTACTGCCGCAGTATTTGGTAGGAATGTATCAATTGTTCCCCGAGATATTACAGAAAACCTTTTTAAAACATGTAGCGCTATCTTACGAAATGGCGAGAAAAAGTGGTTGTTGTTTGGCTTATATGATGGTTTTAATAGATACTGTCAGCTTTCAAATGTTGGTTGGAATTGGTTGAACGTTATATCAAATAAACCTAAAAATTTTTACAACTGCAATTTAAAAAAAAAATGCCTAAAAAGTTCCAATACTTCTATTTACCTGACCTATCATAGAATTCCGTCAGGGCCAAATTTGGCGAAAATTGGTTGCGTGTTTTTTAGAGATGTAACCTAATAGCTTTATTTTTTCCACTATATTCCAAAATGGAGGAACACCAACAATATTGACCTCTGAATTCAATGCTTACAACTTACGCTGTTTTCATAAAAATTGTGGTTTAAATCGGTTGAATGGTTTCTGACATATAACATATCACGCAAAATTTTAAAATAGCCTCCATTTCGAAAGTAAGTGCCCGGCGTAGTCGAAAACTTTAAAAGTCATTTGCCCTTACTTAGTGCTATATGTGTACCGAGATTGGTGAAATTAGGTTCGAAAATTGAAAAAGGGGGAACTACACACATAAAGACACACCCACATACATGTATATTTACATACACACGCAGACACTCAGGCACACAGACAGGAAAGTGATCTCATAAGCCTTTCTTTCCTTCGAAAAGTAGGTTAAAAACTAAAATACAGTAATAATGGAATACAAGTTGTAATTATCCTTAATGTTTAATATCACTCTTACTGGCACCGCACATGATGTATTTCCTTATTCTTATCCGTAAGTTTGGAAAGTGCCGCGATCACACATGCCCTCTTTTTTTCCACCTCATCGTTACTTTAATATGACTGTGTACTTCCTTCGGTGACTTGCCTGTGAAAAATTGACAAAATTGCAAATAAAGTTGTACTTACGGAATTTTTGCAAAATGTCTACTTCTGTAACAGTATTATAGAAAAATGGGTGTAATAACATAATATTTTTATTTTCATAACGTATAAAGTTTTCCATGTAAAGCTATAATGCGCTGTATTCACGCAGTAATGAATTGTGGTAAAGTTAAAAAACAATTGTTGCAATTCTCATAGATAGGCAGCGTGAACACAGAAATAATGCACAATAGATATTTTTTCTTCTTCAATTTCAGTTAAAGGGTTAGTAATCTGCTATTGCGTTCTTTTTCCATGTCTTTCTGGACATTTTTCTGTTGGTTTAAATTATTTCACTTCCTTTGAGTTTCGTTCTTCATCCATTTTTTCCACATGATCTGATCATTTCCTTCTATTGTTCCCTATATTTTTTCATTCATTCTCGATCTTCCTAAGTATTCTCTTCTGTTCCTTTTAACACTTAAGCATATTGGTGGCAATTTAAACCATTCTTTTTTCTCTTCACATACGACTCATAAAACCAAATGCTAATCGCTGCCAACTTAAAAAAAAAAAAAACATGTTCGTCATCACGTGTAATTTGTTTTCAAAATAGGAATATGGAATCCTAACATAATACAGAAATCCCGATATGCATCTTTCGCGGCCAAAGTTGATAACACCTTATCTTGTGATATTGAGGTTCTGGGTGAACCATGGATGACTGGCCACTTCATAGCCGTTAAAAAGAATAACATGTCAAAAATAATTGTGCCTTTCATTTATAATCTAAACAGAAACAAGGGAATTTTTTTTCTTGCTCGTTCCAGGTAATTAATAAAAGTGGTTTTGGATTATGCCTATATAATATATAACCAATTCCACCTTTGCTTTCCATGATGCAGTTCGGCACTTGAATCACTTCGCATTCAGACTTTTATTTATGAACAGTTTTGCACAGGTTAACTATGCGGCCTTGTTCGTATTTAAAAAAAAAAAACAAGAAAAAAATGTGATAGAATGTGGGAAATTTTGGGGAAACTTAACAATAAAAAAACAGGGCGGGCTGCTAAACTACGTGGAATTATAGTTTTAATATGAGTATAAAGATAAATTTAGGGGACACAAGTCTATAAATTTAAAACGAAATCACAAGTACCGTAAAATGGGATTTCTTTGGCCTTTGGGCCTTTCGCTCGAATATTGGAAAGTGGGGTATTTGGAAATATTAAAAAGGAACATTTTTGTTAGCACGCTGCTCTCTGATAACTAAAAGATAAAACCGAATAAAGTTCATTTGTTTCTAGGAAATAAAATAAAAAGGTTTACTTAAAATTTCGGACAAAGATACCCTTAAGGGTTATAGTAACCCAATCTTATAGTTCCTAAAAAAGAAGATAGTCGGTGTAAAAGACGTTGGCCAGAGATGCGGCAGGTCGATTCGCACGGCGGGACCGCCACGTCCAGACGTGTCCCGCGAATAAGTCCCGGGATTACCTTCACCAATCCTCCAGCTGCAGTCATCGTCACGCCCCTTCTCGCCGTGTAATCCACTTCTGCGACGGCTTCAGCTTCTCACCCCCCTCCGTCATCCGTCGTCTTCCTTCCTTCCCCACCGCCATCATGCCNACTTCTGCGACGGCTTCAGCTTCTCACCCCCCTCCGTCATCCGTCGTCTTCCTTCCTTCCCCACCGCCATCATGCGCGTTCTGCCCTCTAACTACGGCACCGGCCGAATTACATCCACTCGACACCGTCTAACNCCCTCTAACTACGGCACCGGCCGAATTACATCCACTCGACACCGTCTAACTGTGTGCCCGTGTGGTCGCCTACAGCCGCGCACCCGGCAAACTCTCTCTCCAGGAAATTGGTCTACTTTAATCAAGTGGCGGGGAGGCTAAAGTTCAGGCGCAGTTTGTACGTTGTTCCTGCGTTCGTCGCACTTTGCCCTTTGATCAAGCTGCACCACGCCTGTTGAAGTACCAGTCCACGCACGCCGAGCAAGAGTGCCATCGCACCGGACTCACAGTCGGGAGGATCTGGGTTCGATTCCTAACGACGCTGGAGGCCGCGGTCGTATAGTGGTTAGACTACTCGCCTCCCACCAAGGTGAACCGGGTATGATTCCCCGGCGGGGTTACCCCTGGATTTTACCATGTCTAAATCGTAGAGGATGATGCCGCTGTTCTGCGGATTTTCTCGGTGTTCCCCGTTTCCCCCGTCTTACCATTCCGGCGCTGCTCCATGTTCACCTCGCTTCACCCTCATCGGCTCTCAAAATCTTGATTTTAAGAGCCGCCAAAATATCTTCACTCACTCATTCCCCTTAACGACGCCGTCCTTGATTTCGTTTGTTCATGTTTTCCAAAACTAGTCACTAAATGGAGTCCACGGCAGCTAACTTGCCTGTTCCCGGTTCCCCGAGCTACTGGTTTAGTATGTAATAGGACCCTGCAGCTGACAAGTTCACGAACGTCACCGAAAAAATCCGTCAAGTGATTCCTCACATAAATATAGACGAAAAGTGTTTTCGTGGCATTGAACACCTAACTCGCTTCCTGAGGACGGCAAACGCCCGTAAAGGTGGAGATGAGCGACAGATTTATTGCAATTACCATGGGGCCAAACCTCTGAAAGTACGTGTAGTGGACCAGTAAATGCGTTACGACGCGCGGGCGCGCGCGTACACACACAGTAAGGAGGCGTCGCATTCGCCTCCAAAGTGACTTGATACACCTGGGTGGCAACGGCAATTTATTCCATTACCTATTACTTATGTATACCGACAGTAACTTTCTGTATATGTGTCTTTTCATTTACTGGTACACTGCACGTACTTTCAGTGGTCCAAATCAATTTTGTCTGCTATTCGCAATAAACCGGTCGCTTATCTCCACCTTTACAGACGTGTAACATCCTTAGGAAGCAGTTAATTTTCTGCTCGGTATTTGGGAGGAATCACTAGGAGTGTTTTGGTGATCTTTGTAAACACTCTGTATTAACCCATAACTCATATCCCACAAGGTTAGGCAAGACATTCCCTGATGTATAGTCATTTTTGCTATATCATTTTTGTTTCAAAATAAATATTCCTTTCTTCTATCAATCATTAACACCCGGTAACAGCTATTATTTTTTTTCCTAGTATGACACTGGTACTCCTAGTCCATGTTCAATCATTACACACTTCTGTACTGATAATTTCCAAAGATTGCGAAATTATATACCGGACTAAGGCTGTGCNCATGTTCAATCATTACACACTTCTGTACTGATAATTTCCAAAGATTGCGAAATTATATACCGGACTAAGGCTGTGCCGCAATTGTAAGTACATACTTGTTAAGTATACACGTATTCGTACTTGCTGTTGTGTGCACTTACCATAACTATTGGAACGGGTTTTTTTCTGCCTGTACATGTCTCGTCGCACAACCTGGCGTAAATGACACGANACTTACCATAACTATTGGAACGGGTTTTTTTCTGCCTGTACATGTCTCGTCGCACAACCTGGCGTAAATGACACGAACTACTAGAAAATAAACAGGTGTTTTGTCTTTCTGAGCTGACAACTCTATGGTTTTTGTAAAAAAAATAAAAGTAATTCATTTGTTATGTATAAGAGTTAGATTATTACAAACTAACCCCACAAGATAAAACGGGAATCAGTGTGTTTAAGAACACAAAACAAAACAGGTAGCGAGTGTTTGAAAATTATATGAACGTGAAGAATTTTTTTTTTTACAAGAAAGATAAAATTGCCGGTGTTGGGAAAGCTAACCTTGCAACTACTACGGACATTCGTGTGTGTATGCGCGCTCGTGCTAGAACTGAGAAACACAAGCTAAAATACTAAGCAAAATATTTTCCTAACATCTGAACGATTCTTTAAGTATGGAATTTGTTGCTTTTCCAACTTAAGTCTGGCGATATCAAACGTGCAATTCAAGCAACAGAGTTAACAACATGGCGACCGCCGCAAGTAGGCAAATTCACCCAGCAAGTAAGCAACTTCGTGAACTTGGCAAGTACAATGGCTGTGTGTACTATACTAGGAATTTGGATGGTGCCAGTATATACTTAGTTACTTTAAAGGCGGGGTGAAATATAGACATGTATATACTTGAAGGAAATTGGGACACGGCCCAAGATAGCCACTAAACTGACAAGGTATTCACGTGCTTGACGGATCCTCATGCATGACAGTAGCACAGCAAACTTTACACAATCAGGGCCGCGATGGTGCAGTGGTCAGACTAATCACCTCCCATTACAGCGTACCAGGTTCGATTCCCCGGTGGGGCGCTCGCAATTTTCGCACGTGGGAAAACGTGGCGGACGTTGGTATTGGCTGTTTTCGAGTCACTTCCATTACTCTCACAGCTGCTTACCATCAATACTCCATGTTCCCTACAGTTCACTCTTATCGGCACTAAAGTCCTCAGCTGTTTAAGGTGGCTGCCTAGGTAGGCCGCGGAACGGTGTGCAGAGCTCCAGTAGAAAACGTTTTTTTTTTTNTCAGCTGTTTAAGGTGGCTGCCTAGGTAGGCCGCGGAACGGTGTGCAGAGCTCCAGTAGAAAACGTTTTTTTTTTAAACTGTCCAACATCTCTGCGTGAGGTCTGTTTACGAATAGCATTAAGAAACGTTACGTGTCTCTATAAGGTTTTCTGTTACCCCATTTCTCTCTAAAGCATGTTTTTGCGAGAATGAAAGTGGACCAAACGGGTGTTTTCACGATCAATTTTAGGTATGAACATACCGGTATAAAACATTAAAAAAGGAATAGGAACGTGTACCAAATGTTTAGTTTTATTTTTACGTTATGAAATGGTAGGGTCTCCGCTGAAAGTCTCATAGAGGTGGGTTATCGACGGCAAGACAGCAAGACTGCACGCCAGTTCAGTGCTCTGCGCGAGAGTGAGTGAAGAGATTTGGTCGGCTCTTAACAGCAAGGTCTTGAGAGCCGATGAGGGTGATTGAGGTGAGTATGGAGCGGCGATGAGAGAGTTGATTCGCATGTCTCGGTCCTAGCGCTCTCACGCTTTCAGGCCTCAAAAGTGCAAAATTCCTTCAACCAGGCGGCCACCTTAAGAGACTTCAAAATATCTATCACTTTGCGCAGTCGTTTATCTGTCAGGTTGGCAATGTTTACGTAGCTTTAACTTTCAGATAGGTTTGAGCCGTGTCGCAATTGGTCCAGAGAGTGCTCTCTCGTGCTCTCGCTCTAGCAACCATGTCATTATGACATTAGACAGAACGCTCACTTGTCGCCTCAATTCGTCGGAGAGAGCGCGAAAGAGCGAGAGCACAGATATAGCAAAAAGTCGTATACTCACTGGCGCTCTCTCGCACTCTCTGACCACGCGCCATATTTGATTACATTGCTTCAGTGTTTCAATAAGTTTATAGTAGCTGTCTGGGCCAAAACCACGTTGCATTTTACCTGTTTGAACTGTTTTAGTCAACGGCATAACTTACCAAACAAGTATTTATAAAAATATAAATACGGATTCCTGACAGTCGCGTTTTTTCGTCATTTTGCTGCAAAATGACGGCAAAATATAAAACATAAATAATAGTATGTTACACACTAATATTATTTTCCCGGTAGTTATTTGAGATTTATTTTGAACATACATAAAACACTTACAATTGCTGTGACCTTGATTTTAGCTTAACATAATTTCGCGCCTTTTTTGCACTAGCTGTCTGCGTGAGGTCGGAGAGAAACGAGAAAGAGGTTGTCTCAATTCCACAGGGCAGGAGCACTTGCGACCGCGTAGCTGTGCTTTCACCAGGTTGTGCGAAAGAGTATTCTCTCGAAAAAAAGTATGATTTAAATTGAGACACTGCCTTTGTCGATATGTAAATCGTAGTTGCATTAAATCTTACAGTTTCCTTTAAATGTTTTGCTATTTCTTAGCGCTTTTAATTCTTACATCATTCTCTTGGTAATTTAATTACGGCAAATATTTAAACTTTCTTTAAGTCCTTCATGAAATGAAAAACTTTCTACGATTTGAGCATCACAGTCATCACACCATCATGCCCACGAGGGAAAGGTTGACCTGAACCATGTCATCACAAAAACATGAAATTGCTGATTTATGTGGCAAGGAGAGCGTCACATCTTTCCAAACAAATTGAAAAATAATTCATGAAATTAGCAACGTGAATTAAATTATAACAAGTCTCGATCTTTAAAAAAGTATACTATCTGGCCTCATCATGACTCTCTCTTACCACGCCAACACATCAGACAACATCAACAAGTTGCCACAAATTTAGAATTGTTTCCGGTAACTCCACAGTCAAAATCAAAACAACATTAATAGAAAAATGGCTTTTGAAAGCACCTAACTCAAGAANGTTTCCGGTAACTCCACAGTCAAAATCAAAACAACATTAATAGAAAAATGGCTTTTGAAAGCACCTAACTCAAGAAAATAAGACCGATTCTTTAATTCAGTTTTAATACCGGAGAATAATATCTGACCTTGCAGGTTTACAACAGTTGTAAAATGTTTAAGTTTATGGTAGTATGTCGACTACACGATTACACCAACAGAGGGTACGTATAAGTTAAATATTTTGGGAGCAGTATTTTTTTTAAAGTATAATATTTGTATTTCTCGTCATATTTGACATATTTAATTATTGGTGTTTATTCATGTTGAATATCTGAAAAACACATGTATAAAAACACAGACATGTGTGTACGAGAATGTCAGGGACTGAATATAATTAATCATTATCACCTGTTAAGTAGTTCTGTTGGAGCTAAATATATTCGTATTGTGGACACTTTTAATTTTTGTTGCTAATATTGGTAGTGTTTTTTTTAGCATTTGTAAATTTTAGTTTGGCCTGGTTGTCATTCTGGGAGGCAGCTCGTGCTGAGCTCTTAGTAAGGTAGTATCCTCTACCGATAAGTACAGGAAATATCTGTCCAATTCCGTCTCTAATGACCTCGCTGTCGACGAGGCGTTAAGACCAACTACCTATAGGTTGTTCACGGTAAAGTGGGCACTTTTGAAAGACGTCTCATTTTGATTTATATTTAATAAAAATATATTATTTTAGCCTTTCAGGTTTAATTCCAGTGTGGTGTAGTATACAAACTGCGTTTGTTACTTAAATGTCAATATTTATTTAAAAAGGTGATTAAAGGATAAAAAATGGCTGAAAATAAAAAGTAACAAGGGCGTCAAAAGTGTTCACTTTACCGTGAACAGCATATCACGTATACTTACCTACCATATCTGTGCAATTTATGAAGCAGTTCGGGGAGTTTGTCTGCTAGTTGTGAAATTAGAGTGGCGCACAGTGAACAGGCCACTTTTTCTGTCTTTCTTTCCGCCTCATAAATTAAGCATTCGGAAACAAAAGTCTTCACGGAAGCCACTCTCGCACATCATACATATACATAAAGTTGATGAGAGCTGACAGAATCTGCCAGACGCAGAGGTCTCTCATAATTTTTTTTTCTTTTTGTTCACAATCAACTTTGCGCAAGTTTGATACTCTCAGGTGGCAGCATCGTGTTTGAACAGAAAAAGAGAGATTTGAAATGTAAATCTGGTAGAACTTTTTTTATCATAATAACGGCCTCGTAATACTTTTATAAATAATGTATAGATATTCTTTTATTCCGTTTACGTATGAGTAAAATTTCAAGTATAAATTGTGTTCTGACAGCATAATTATTATAGCTATTATGAAATTAACATGTAATTAAGCCTTTCATTTTACTTTTTGATTTTNTGTTCTGACAGCATAATTATTATAGCTATTATGAAATTAACATGTAATTAAGCCTTTCATTTTACTTTTTGATTTGTATGCATGCTCGTGCTAGAGAGACTGGCGTGGAAACTTTGCTATCCAAATGTCTAATTATTAAAGAGAAAAAACTATTACACTCTCTACTTATATACGTTATGCTAGCAATTACGTTTATCAATACACCCGGATATATTTATTATCGTGTGAGTTAAAAGGCTTATTTAAAAAGTTTTTTTAAACAATACGTACATATTATGAAGCTGTTCATCATTTATCGTAGCACAAAAAAAAANATCATGTTTTTCAAAACGCCTAATACCAAACTGCAATCGCTCGGATCAGCTACAACTGACTTCCAGCCGGTTTTGTGATTAAACAGACTATTCAACTGTTCTCGCGATTCTGAACTGCGTTCCGTTACGTTGAGATCGATCACGTTTCGTTAAAATCGCGGGATTCCCGTGCTAAACCAAACGCGCGGCAAATAAGGATGCTCAATTATGGCTGCAATCTTAATTCCAAACCCTGTTCTGGGCCAAAATACAGTTCAAAAAACAAATACCTGTAATGGCGCAGCTCTCGTATATAATGGATTGCACTGCACAGCTGTGAAATTAAAAAAAAATCTACCGTGGTTTGGATGCAAAGCAGTTACACCGCCTAGTTACGGACTAACCAACACTGCCTGTATCGTCGCTGTACGACACTTTATGACAACAAGCTCTCTTTTACTCTGCTAAACAAAGACTGCCCCATCTTCTCAATCAAGATAGCATTGTCGGTAACGTTATTTTCTTGTAGGCGAATAACACAATCTTCACATCGGCAGCATGATTTAAGCTCAGATCATTTCTTGATACTTCCAGATGATGAAGCTATTGTTCAAGGCTTGAAAAGAAGGTTGAATGTGAACTAATGTGACCGAACACTCACGAACAACAAATAATTACTTACCAGCAACTAGAACTTGTCTTGGAGGATGCGTAGCATGCTGAACTACATCCACACAAATGCTATCATTTGTAGCATAGGAGAGACTTAGTGTTGATAAACACAAGCATGCCACAAATAGAAAGCTCCAAGGATCTAGTTAAGTAGGTGTGACCCTAATGTAAAAGTAGAAGCAAAGTGTCCGAGTCAAAATTCACACTCCAGCATCCTGACACGTACATAATAATAATTATTATTATTTATAATATATACAGCAATAAAGCAAAATGTGATTTTGAATAAAAAAGCAAGGTGTATGATAAATAAAGTAGAACTGAGATAAGGTGTGACCAAATATTTTTTTCATAATAAATATTTGAAATGTTTAAGAGTAACAATATACATACATATATAATCTCTATGGTAAAAACATTTTATAACATAATTATTGGTCTTTAAAATAAATTATTGTTAATTTTGTTGGGATGAAACAATAAGAGCATTAAAATGCAAGACACCAAAATATGTCGAGCCATAATAAACATTTTGGAGATTACTTAATTTATAAAAGATTGAGTCCGAAATAACATGGCGCCATGATTGCTGTATTTCATGCACATGCTGAAAATAAAAGAGAGGTGGTTTGACTTAGATGCGGCCTATCTTTAGAACATCTCCCTTGCCAACGCCAGCATAGGTGTAACTTCATCTTTGAAACGGCACCAAGCATCAAAAAGACGCAAGGCGGCTTCAAAAAAAATCTGCCACGCCTCGGCAGCAAGGCAGAGAAATGGCCTCAATATACTATTATCCGACCCAACAGGTCGACCGCTGTAAACACAAATACCTCTAATTCAAATAACAGATGAGTGTAGGTCGATTTTAGTCGGGATCTTGGACTATTAGGTAGTGAACATTTACGTATCGCGAACGACGTTCGGAATAAATATTTATTTTAATACAACTTCGGAATACTTCTTAAGCACTACGCTCGAGGTGACATTTTGTGATACATTTGGTACATTCTAAAAAAAATATGTTTTCTAAGTAACAGAGGCAATATTTTAAAAATATTCCAAATGCCATTTCAATTCTTAATCTGTGATGTATAACTTGCTTAAAATAACATTAAAAAATTAAGGAAAAACTTTTTCGGCTGCATGGTTGTGTGAACTCGCCTGTACAGACGTAAAACTTTGAGTATGGATTTATTTAAGTCCGTACACTGTTAAAAATTACCGTATTTTTACGGGACTTTTACGTAAATGTACGATAGATATACGGAAACGCAATCCGTAATGACGACAAACGGAGTTAAATCCGTAAACATAAAATACGGAAAGTCTCCGTATTTCATTTGGCTTTGGGTTTCGGGGATGAATAATGCCGAGTCTACACGAAGTTTTCTTCCCCACTGTAACCAGAAAATTATCGTTTCTGCGACGGTTAAGGTTATTCACGTGACTATGACATATTCTTTCTAACATTTCAAAGTAGCATCAGGCGTGTGTAACATTTAGCAACACTTAAAATACACTAACTCTAATAGAAACAGAAAAAATTGCTTATGTGATTCTACTAGAATTGCAAATGTTATATTAGAGCCAGAATGTGAGAGTTGTAGGTGAGAGCTGAGTCGTACACTTGAATTTATTTACTCGGGTTCAAATCTTGCTCACGTATAAAATATTAACATTTTTTATTTTTTATACACATTAGAATACCCATATTTATTCATTATATCTGATTATTTTTAACTGGAAATACAGTAATAGGAAATTAACCTAGAGGTTCTGTGAAATTTACGGAAAGTCCGTTTTTGAAAATGGATGTGTCCGTAATTTTACAGAAAGATTGTGAACACCTCTGAATAAATTTTTACCAGCACGTTTCCGTAAAATGAAGGAATTTATTTGTAACAGTGTAGTTGGTGAATAAAATTCCCTCGCGTCATACCCTCCTAGTGGAGGCAATTTATTTAGATTCAGCAACTAGTATTAGAGTGACACCCGTGATTAAAGACTGTTGGTGAACGTTATGATCGTCCTAACATCTTTCCCAAATACACGTTTTACGCTGTGAATAAACCAGATGGAACAACTTGGAAAGCACTATTGAAATTCTAGCAATAAAAATAAATTCTTTTCGAACGTCATTGCAACATAATAAAAAATAAATGAAATGCTATGACTGGTAAACAGTATCTGTTTTACGCCTTAATAATTATTATTTCAAATACCAACATGCTAGTGACATCATTACACTGCAATCACTCGATATGAAAGGTTCCCCGCACAACGAGTCTCGCTGAGAGAGGCAAGGCAAGGAGCTTGCGAGTTGCGATAGGCTTATCGCGGCGGCACGCGGCGGTTTGCTTTTGAAAATCGCCACGCGTTTCTCACGTCACTACTTTGCCCTTCGCTCACTCGAGCGGTACGTGTCAAGGGAAACGATGCAAATCAGCGAACGCATTACAATATGTGGCCGGCCTTTAAAAGCTGACGCAAGCTGCGATAAGGTTCAGTGTAGTGAATGAGTGAAGAGTAATCACAGAATAAAATTTCTGTCCTTTTTAAAACAATTCGTTGGAAACTAGTTAACACACTTTTCCTTGTAACTCCACAGCTAACATACTGTATATTGGAACACATTACTTTACAATTGTTTGTGTAGCTGAATGTTTATAATAACTGGAACGACATAACACTTTCTTGTTAAAATTCAACATTCGTTTTACACATTTCACACTAAGGATTTGTGAAATTTACTCTAATTTTTTGCAGTGTTACAAAAATATTCTTAGCAACTATCTGGAAACACGCGCGTTGAGGTAAATGAGATCGAGAGGGGTCGAGTAAGTGTATGTGAGGCTGAGTGGCCACGTCGAACTGTCGCACATATTAGGTCTAATGTGTTTGTAATGCTTTTGTGGTGCATTACTGGTGAAATAGGCATTACTACATCCGTAAACCAAGCCTTGGGCAGCCACAAAGAACATACGCATACGTGGATCAATGTATTGTTAGAACAGCAATGGCAGACTGCGCGGCGCCCACAGCATAGTGGAGTGAAGAGGAGAGGTTTAAACGGCTCTTAACCGTGAGATATTGAGAGTCGATGAGGGTGAAACAATGTGAGAATGGAGCAGCGCCAGAATGCAAGGGCGGGGGAAACGGGAGATCACCGAGAAAACCTGCGGACCAGTGGTGTCGTCCGTAATATACCCACATGCGAAAATCGAAGAGTGACTCCGCCAGGAATCGATCCCGGTTCGCCTTTGTTGGAGGCGGGTAGTCTTTCCATCCACAGCACAGATCGAAGAGGATGTGCCATCAGGGTTATCAACACGAACCATCAGGATTCGTTTGCTAACAAGAGAAATACGAGCGCACGTGCTTCTAGCCAGACTACCAATTATGCCACAACATCGTTTACGTCTTCAGTAATATCTCAAAAGTGTTGCCTAGAGAATCCAATAGCGCTTTATAGGGTTAAGTGATAAGAGCATATTTGCCTTGGTGCAAATGAGGGCCATTTTCATGTTCGTTTTTGACGTAGACAACGAAATATTTTTCAGTGTAATCGGCAATGACACATAGTCCCAACTTTTAGAACTGTGATCTAGGGTTCCACAAGTTACAACTCTCATTTGGCTTACATGTTTGTACAAAGAAGTTTTACCAGCCAAGTACGGTACCTCAAGAACGTTTTTCAAGATATTCTACTGTCACTGCGTAACAGGAGGGCGATGTATTCTTCCATAACTTTAACACTGGTGCTACGCAACATATAATTACTCTTTCGTGTGTAGAACCTGACCGTTATTATTGCCATACGAGTCCCGCAGTGAACGTGTATGTATGACGGAACGATGCCTGAGACTTTCCGTTTGGCCTCCTATAACTCTTGCTGATTTATGTGAACGGGCGTAAGATGCGCGGAATAGTAGAAACGAGAATCGTATTCCCCGTTTTATGATCGTATGCAAGCGGCCGTATGAGCATTTATTAATGGTCGAGTGATGTATACACTGTAATAAAATGTGGTCTGAGTAATGTTGCCTGGCCTTAATTTAGAACCATTACTTGTATTGGTGTTTTAAAGTGAGTATAGGCATTATATAATCTACCTATATGTCCTGTAAACTTATCTTTGATGAAATTGAAATAAATTCAGTATGTTGCAAATGTATTCTCCCATGTGTACTTACCACTACGTGTGAATTAAGGAGAATCATTACAGTAGAGTAACTGTTCCGTGTTCTCATTAAATGTACTTAAAAATAATATCAAAATATTTTTCGAACCTATAAAAACCCATAATCTACGAAAAAAAATATAGATTTTTTGTTGATATTAAAACAAACTTGTTTAGCAATAAAGTATTATTATTTAAAAATTTAGGATACATTTTGTTAGTTTAGACTTTTTAGATATTCTGAATTGATTATTTTACACGTACATTGTATAAAATACCATTATTACAACTGTGCACAGTCATTAAGGCCCATTATTATGTTCGACACAAGCTATAGACTGTTCACGGTTAACTGAGCACTTATGAAACCTCTGCTTAGGATCTACTTTTATTTTCATTTTGTATCCTTTCACTTATGTAAAATTAACACTTACATGGACCGTCTCACTTTAGTCGTGTGCCATCCAAGTAAAACGGTGGAATTTTTTTTTAATCTTAGGAAAGTACGTTAATAATATGCAAATTCGTATTCTGCTGTGCTTATAAAACACGAAACACTAAGTTTAGTTACCGTGTATTTAAACATTTCACTCGCTATACAACATCAAGTCTTACAACTTTTTTTCGTCGTTATATACCTACTTAACTGGTAGTCCACGCGCCAGTGTGTACTGCAGCATTTATGTAGTTATGGGCAATGATTTTTTTCAAAGGTGGATTTCAAAACTGGTCACTATACAGCGCAATGTTTAATAATCAGTGGATGTACATCCGCACTAACTGCTAACAACTTCCGGGAGCAGGCAGCACGTCACAGCTTGCAACTACGTTCAAGGTCAAACCTGTTTTCGGATGAGTTAAAGGGATCTGGGATGGGAAAATGATACTTCTATAAATTGTTAACATTTTTATTAAGCAACATACACATACTGTACATGACCTGATACACGAACGTCACCATTCGTACAAAACAACTTTCTAAATAAACAAAGCATATCCTTATTGATGTACCTTAACAGGTACATCAATAAGGANCTAAATAAACAAAGCATATCCTTATTGATGTACCTTAACAGGTACATCAATAAGGATATGCTAATTCTGGCACTTGCGAAGTGAAACTTGCTCTACTTCACAGGTTAGGAAGAGGATGAGAAAATGAGGAGCCTATGGTTCATCCTTTTAATTATTCTCGCCACGGGATAGATAAATCCCGCAAGGCATCTCTCCTTGAGGATTGTGTTTGACTCTCTTNCCTTTTAATTATTCTCGCCACGGGATAGATAAATCCCGCAAGGCATCTCTCCTTGAGGATTGTGTTTGACTCTCTTGGAAAATAAAGTGACAACTTGCGGGTGTCATTTGTCTGTTCTCATGACATGCCACGAGCATATGGATGTGGTCAGTCTGCGTCGAGCCAGTAAACAAGTGTAAAAAAAATAGTGGATACATTTTTAAATCTTCTTTAATCCAGCGTCAATATTGAGCTGCTCGTTGCGGTGCAATTTGTAGCGTTTGCTCGTCTCGTGATTCGTCACAGAGTTCCATGCTAGGGGTAGGAACGTGTGGTGCTGCAGAAATTTAACGCCACCCCATGTGCACACGGGAATCTGTCATTGTCGTAGTGCACCCAACATATATAAGCAATTACCATTCGTCCCCAGCGAGAATGCGCGCTCTTATGGCTTGCCGTCATCTGCGACGATACTCGTATTGTTACCACCTACCCAACCTTCCTCAGCTCCTCCTACTCTTCAACATTTTCTCCGCCTTCCTCCCACACCCAACTTCATTTGCAGCCCCTTCCCGGAGTGGGTGTCGGCGGACAAAACGATACGTGGTTCGGAAGGATCTCACCCGATTCCCCTTCTGCCCTTGCTTGCGACAGAACGATCAGAAGTCGATATTAGAGGGCTTTTGTGCCGGCGCGTTTGGGCGTGGACTTAATTCCGGCCCGCCAAATTTAATATCTTTCCGGATAGAGAGCCAAAGAAATGGATGTGGCGGGGAGTGGATAGGGGAAGACGAAGGGAATATTGGGAAGTGCTCAAAGGGAATATAATGCTTTTCTCTATTTTCTGCTCTGAAATATTATCTTCTTTCCTTGCCAATCTGGTAAGACGTTTAGAACATTTTGTAGCCCCTTCCAACCATTCGTCGCAGGCCATTGTTGGAAGGTGTCGTGTTCATGAGAGAGATTCCGGCAGTGAGCAGTGTTTTGAATGCTAACGCTGGAGAAAAACTCATTCGTGCGCCGACTTTGTAACTGTGGACAGCAAATTCCTCTTNAGTGTTTTGAATGCTAACGCTGGAGAAAAACTCATTCGTGCGCCGACTTTGTAACTGTGGACAGCAAATTCCTCTTTCGAGGCGAGCGGTTCGTTAAAAAAATTCTAACCAACGCCTATTTCGGCTTCCATGATATCCACAATGTTTGAAACACTCCCCAAATTCTGCACCTAGTTACGTCGTATTGATCTTTTCAAACCGTGTCCTACGCGCTGTAATCTTCTTCCTTACAAACGCAAAAGTTAGTTGGGCACTTGTTAACATCACTGGAAAATGTTTACAATAGAACAATCTCTTACATAACCGTAACACTAGTCAGTCTAGCACCAGTGGGCATGTGTGCTAACGTATAAGAACCAAATTAAGGTGTGTCAGTGTGCAATACAACCCTCGTGTTTGCCTTGTAACCTATTTTTTAAACGGGTGATTGGACCCGGGTATCACTGGTACATAATTAAGCAGTTCAGAGTCACACCACGTACGACAGAAAATACATGAAGAGTATAGACCTACTTCAAACAACCAGGAAATAAAAAAAAAATACGTATTTAATATTAACTAAAATACAGAGGAATATAATAAAACAGTTTTATGATGGGCAGATCATTTCTTACTTTCCCATTCACGTTCGGCCATTCCGCCTTTCGTGTATGGATTAGACTCGTAAGTTTCATGTTTCCTACACTACACTCGCACTTGAGATACCGTCGTTACCAACAAATTAACCATTTATTTTCAGAGAGGCTGTTCGCCTCACACAGGCACTAAGTCACGAAACCCAAAAACAATGCACTCGGTACTTGAGAGGCGTTTTGGCGGAAGTTATTGCAGTGCCTGGCATTGCATACATGCGTAGAGAATCCGGGCGTCGTCCTGTGTCCGCGAACACATGTGTCACAGACGAAGATTTCCCATGGCATTTTTCCACGTGAAGCACCCCTTTACCATTATCAATAGGCATGTGTGTTTCTGCTTTCAAAAGACTAGACACTTTCAATATAAACTACCAATCTTTGTTTTCCGAAGTTTAGGTGTTTACTAAAAGGTTGAAAAACAGTTTTATATTATTAATAAGCACATTTAATGAGAACACGGAACAGTTATTCTGCTTGATGATTCTCCTTAATAATTAGAGGTACTGTAAACACACAATTGGAGAATACATTCGCAACACTCTGAGTGTGTTTCAATTTCGTCAAGATTAAATTAACAGTACGTATAGGTTGGTTATATTAAAAAGTCATATACAAACATTAGTACAAGTAATAATTGTAGAAACTTCCATGACAGAAATGATTAAAATTTTTCACTCTAATAAATAATTCTTCAAAATTTTTCTACCGTTACCAGTTTCCCTTTTACATTTACTACAGACTTTCTGAGCGTAAGTGACAAAACATTAGAATTCGCGTTTGTATAATAACAGCTTTTTTTAATTTATATAACGTGTTTATTGTTTCATATACGTGAACTGGTTTATCTTAGAAGATTTGGCACACTGAGTACCAATCGATAATATTACTCAAACGATAACTGAAAGCAATAATTGTATGATAAATTACTTGCATACCAATTTAAAATTATTTAATGTAGTATACTAGTACGATGCCATCTCCCATTGTGTTACACCAATCACTATATAAAGTCATGTTTTGAAATATGAATCACATGTTTTCCATATGTGTTAAAGAGAAACAAAAGGCCAGATAAAATATTTAATTCCACACTTGTGTCTAAAATATTTATTCGTCAAATTCCTTGGTATTAAATGTTTTCAAAGTAATATATTTCAAATACAAAAAGCGACATTTATAAATCAGGGGCACATGATAGTTTTAGACATTTCAATTGAGTAACCGCCAGTCAGATATTGTTAATGTCATAGTTTATATCATAATGTAAACAGTATCCTGCCAAGGTAACATGTACGAACGTGATTCTGAAAGAGAATTAAATTAAATAAATTAATGGTGCACAGCAATTCCCATATTTTTACTTTGACTGATACCTTTTGATTTGCTGGACTTAGAAACAACAGTAGATGTAATACGCAAAAACATAGGCGTGAAAAAAATAGAAACAAAATATAATCTTCAATATTGTGTAATAATTCACAAACAGAATAATAGGCAAGTGATTCTGTGCAAAGTTAAACTAATTTCAAGCTCTTTTAGCATGCCAGAAATCTACCATAAGTGATAAACAATATGTCAGGTATTTTTCTAAATATACGCTTCGGCAGTATTCTGGAATCAACGAAGTTTGTCTCATGCTTGCTCATCCAAGAACCGAATGGTGAAACTCGGAGAATAAATATTGTTCATGCACCTAAAAGCAGATGACANCATGCTTGCTCATCCAAGAACCGAATGGTGAAACTCGGAGAATAAATATTGTTCATGCACCTAAAAGCAGATGACAGCAAAAAATAGGCATGTACAAAACTTCCCTTTGATGTCGTTGAAATATTATTTCAATAATTCATCGCGAGCACAAAACCTAAAATGAAGTAAATCAAATGTTAGTTCGTCAGAGGGTTGGCTGGAAAACCTCCATTCGGAAATGAAACACTCCCGGTCGTCGGAAAATTAAGGTGCCCGCGGCGACTTCCAAACCTGTTTGATTATGCAAACGTGTTTGCTTCGTTTCTTTGTATCGGGCCTACGCACACATGCAGGGCTTTGATTTTCAAACGCTGAATTAGCCCTGAGTAGACTCAGTTTGTTTGCTCAGGAGCATGAACCCGCAGGTAGTGTAGTGTAGCTCGTGTTCTGTCATTCCAGCGCAAAGAAGAACGGATTGGTTTTCTGTGGCCTCTATTTCGTAGGGACTTCGACGTTGACAATTCCAACAATTTGAAGATTTAAAAAGTTTTACAAACACAATTGTTTTGAAAAATATTGTATTTTTTACTATATNCAATTCCAACAATTTGAAGATTTAAAAAGTTTTACAAACACAATTGTTTTGAAAAATATTGTATTTTTTACTATATATGTACACTATAAGATATTATTCTTCTTTTCAGAAAGCCTAAACAAAGTGGTCGAATGTTCAAGAGTTTTGTTAACTCTTATATGACTGAAAACTATTTTTGCTTGAATGAGACTATTTATGTTTCTGAAAACAAGTAAACACATCACACTAAATGATACTTATTACTGATGAAATGCAAAAAGGTACGAAATTAACATTTTGATATTTAATTCCCAAAAATATTAAGATATGTATCGTATAGGATTTATTGAATTCATAAAGCCTACCATACTGATGGCCCAAAAACTTTGACTTTACTACGCGGCTGACACCTAGCTACCATTACATTTTTCTATCAAACAGTGCACAAGACTCAAAATAGGCATGCATGCATGCATAGGAGACTGCTTATTGTTTGAGAGTATCGGCTTTTTGTTTGCTAAAGGATGGTTGCAAGTTTGTTTGAGGGTTTCATTATGAGATATGTAAGCTGTTATACTGAGTTGTCTTTAAAAAAAAAAAAATTATNGAGCTGTTATACTGAGTTGTCTTTTAAAAAAAAAAATATTTGGGGTCCGTTTAAAATTTCTTCGAGGCCAGCTGAGGTTTTCTTCAGATTAACACGTCATTCATGCGTGGTTTNAAGCTGTTATACTGAGTTGTCTTTAAAAAAAAAAAAATTATTTGGGGTCCGTTTAAAATTTCTTCGAGGCCAGCTGAGGTTTTCTTCAGATTAACACGTCATTCATGCGTGGTTTTTGCAAGGTTTGTTATAGGTTTTTTAAGGTTCCTTAAAATGTTTATCAAGGATTTATTAAGTTTAATTTTATATATGACTGATGAATCACTAAGGTGAAGCTCTTTTAGTTGCTTAGTTTGTTTTGAAGTTCTTAAGTAACGTTTCAGGTTTTTGTTATACAAAAATATCGCGGCCTACTGGATACTATGCTGTACGAAGAAATAAGTTGATGGAAGAAGCGAATGTAATTATGTAAGAAGAATCATGATGGCANCTGGATACTATGCTGTACGAAGAAATAAGTTGATGGAAGAAGCGAATGTAATTATGTAAGAAGAATCATGATGGCAAGTGAAAATCTGGGCTTCTGGCGACTACTTGTTTGGGTGAAGGCTGTGAATGGTCAGTAAGGAACATTCTTGTTTGTTGCACGGGCTTTTTTAATGATTTGTGATGTATGCAGTTCATGTGGATCTTAGCTCTAATCCAGAGGCAGTTTTCATTGGTTAAAAATTCGTAACGTAAATATCGCAGAGCATATATATATATAACATATTCATCACAAAGTACGATATATACGCAATATACTTTCTCCATATACGAAACCATAACTACTCAANCTGGTTACTATGCTGTACGAAGAAATAAGTTGATGGAAGAAGCGAATGTAATTATGTAAGAAGAATCATGATGGCGAGTGAAAATCTGGGCTTCTGGCGACTACTTGTTTGGGTGAAGGCTGTGAATGGTCAGTAAGGAACATTCTTGTTTGTTGCACGGGCTTTTTTTAATGATTTGTGATGTATGCAGTTCATGTGGATCTTAGCTCTAATCCAGAGGCAGTTTTCATTGGTTAAAAATTCGTAACGTAAATATCGCAGAGCATTCATATATAACATATTCATCACAAAGTACGATATATACGCAATATACTTTCTCCATATACGAAACCATAACTACTCAANATATATAACATATTCATCACAAAGTACGATATATACGCAATATACTTTCTCCATATACGAAACCATAACTACTCAAACAACGTCTCTATATTTCTAAAGCTACAGAGAAATCAGGCAAGTATGAGCGAAACAACATTATCTCACTGATCAAAATTATTGTGTGAATAGTTTCAAAAGATATGCGGGGAGAAAGGTTTCACGTGTTATTTCACTGCTGAGTTAGAAATTAATTTCCAACAACGGAGAATTTGATGGTAATTACTTAATATAATCTTTTTATGGCAGTGAATAATGCGTAGATTCTGACATCTTGTAATAATCAGACTACAATCGAAGAGACGGAAAATAAGTAACTTAGTGAGATACTTTTTTATGGCTCCACCATACTCTTTGTACAATTTCAATACAAAGAAAATAATTAAATAAATAAAGAGTTCTTAAATCGGATAATGAATACAGATTTTCTTTTTGACATACCATATGCCTATATGCCCATACACCTAGAATTAGTGGGCGTAACTGCCGAGCACCTTTGGATACATTCGGCAATCCCGAGTCAAAGGCTTCTGAGAACCATCTGAGTCAAGCCGGATACTGCAAGTCACAGCAACACACCTCCAAATTATAGTACATTGTCCCCTAAATCACTATTCTATACTACGATAATGTAACAAAATAGTTTTGCCAGCTTTCCTGGTAGTCTATGATATGTTACACTAGTGAATAAATATTAATTTAAAAGTGGATAAGATATAATAATTTTACATTCACATATTTGGCCACGTACTTAACAGTGAATTTAGAGTGTAACGAAAGTAGCTACTTTTCAAAATATTATAAGGACATTCTCATTTAGACGATTAAAACACTAAACACAATCATATATATGTAAAAACTTCATCAACTTTCTAAATCTCCGCTTCCACAATTATGTTTACACGATATGTCGCGCAGGCTATGTGGTTTATGTTTGTAATAACATAATATCTCTCGTGTGCATAAATAACTCCATCACATTTGGGTTGTTCTCACATCTTAGATAGAATTACATTACTCAAAAACAAATAATCCATCCCGCACGCCATAAAATGTGAACAGGGTTCTGGAAGGGGAGATCTAGCAAGGAAAACATCACCGGACGTATGTTCTCAGAAACTGTTTTTATCTTGTTAGATGTGAGTGTGACGGAATCTGCCCCAAAGTCGTGATATGTATCATTGCTGTAACTAATTGATATATGCGTTATTTGTTTTTCATTTTGACAAATAGTATGTTATGAACAGCTTCTTAAGTGTGGCATATTTATACTTGTCAATCAAGTTTCTACAAATAAAATATATATTGTACATACATTTTTTTTACTGACATTGTGATATAAGTGAGTGTTTTCTTTTAATGTCTCAGAAGAAATTATCAATGAGTTGCCTTAGTTTTCAACACAACGTTAAAGCTAATATGGTTTAGTGACAGTCAGNTCTCAGAAGAAATTATCAATGAGTTGCCTTAGTTTTCAACACAACGTTAAAGCTAATATGGTTTAGTGACAGTCAGGCATTTAATGACCGTATTATACATTAAGAGCATCACTAATATTATGCAAATTGTTTTAAATTAAGCATCTCTTTCGAAACACATCTTAAATTGTAGTATACCAGTGATTTCCTTTCAAGTTTAATGTTACATCTACCCACTCTGAACAGTTCACAAACTGCATTAAGACAAAGTAGATTCATTGTCATAAAAATTGCTGCACCCAGAAGAAGTCAAAACGGAATGAAACTTGGTATTATCAGTAGGAATGATATTCTAAATAACGGATTTTAACGTTAAGACGAATTGGTAATTTATTCTACAGAAATTTTACAGTTGACAGGTATCTGTATTTAATGGTAGCACCACACCTAGCTTAAATTAATGCGGCAGCATGGTCCGATATAAAGTCATAAATANTCTCAGAAGAAATTATCAATGAGTTGCCTTAGTTTTCAACACAACGTTAAAGCTAATATGGTTTAGTGACAGTCATGCATTTAATGACCGTATTATACATTAAGAGCATCACTAATCTTATGCAAATTGTTTTAAATTAAGCATCTCTTTCGAAACACATCTTAAATTGTAATATACCAGTGATTTCCTTTCAAGTTTAATGTTACATCTACCCACTCTGAACAGTTCACAAACTGCACTAAGACAAAGTAGATTCATTGTCATAAAAATTGCTGCACCCAGAAGAAGTCAAAACGGAATGAAACTTGGTATTATCAGTAGGAATGATATTCTAAATAACGGATTTTAACGTTAAGACGAATTGGTAGTTTATTCTACAGAAATTTTACAGTTGACATGTATCTGTATTTAATGGTAGCACCACACCTAGCTTAAATTAATGCGGCAGCATGGTCCGATATAAAGTCATAAATANGTATCTGTATTTAATGGTAGCACCACACCTAGCTTAAATTAATGCGGCAGCATGGTCCGATATAAAGTCATAAATACGTCTAATCTTATCCTTCGGAAGATCCTCCCACGGTTGCTACAATCGCCAATCTACATGCTGCAGACCCGTTAATAGCTGAAGCTATACCATTCCATATGGCTCCATAAATGTCCTTTAGGCAACAAACCTGGAGATAAAACTGACCAAGAAATAATGTCGACAGCACGAAATCGGTTCTTGGAGACCCGTACCTTACGCAGGCGGGCATACCGGTTGAATAGGTCCCTTCGGAGCCGTGCCATAAAAGGGAAGCATATGAGACTGCAGACACTCCTAAGCGCACTGCAATTAGTACTCCCCTTATCACCACCATAAAAGGCCGATAATTATATAAGTTTGCTCCCCACATAGTGACACCACTAGATCAGTGGCGTGCCACCGAAAAATGAAGTCGGGATTTGTGTGCTATACATCCCCCGTTCGTAATTGGGCACGATTGACATTCGTGTCCAAATAAGCTTAACTTCGTTACTAAAGAAGATACTATGTCTATCAGCCCTGCACACCACCCGATTAAGACAAAACTGTAAAAAAAANTAACTTCGTTACTAAAGAAGATACTATGTCTATCAGCCCTGCACACCACCCGATTAAGACAAAACTGTAAAAAAAGTTGCAGTTATCGAAAATGCAAGTGCTATTCTGCAAGTAAACTTCGAAATAAAGCTGGTGGGCAGAGGANAAAAAAAGTTGCAGTTATCGAAAATGCAAGTGCTATTCTGCAAGTAAACTTCGAAATAAAGCTGGTGGGCAGAGGAGTGTCCCGTGATGCTGCTGCATGTTTCTGGATTGTAGGAAAAATCGCTGTTCGTTGAATTTGTGTATGTTTGAATGTCAAACGTTCGTTTCTTTTTGATGTCATTCTGGATCGCCTAGAGACTTCCCGGTGCATAGTTCTTCTCTCGTGTTCCTATTGCTCCGTACACCACCGCATAATATAAAACTGTTGGAAATAGGATTAACAGTACTATGAAACTGATAACACAATTTGTTAAACAACTTCATGTATCTTCCGTACTGTATACAGAGTGATTCTAAAATCATGGGACAAACACTGAGGGGTGGTAGAGCTCACTAAAACAAACAATTATTGTATAGGAATATATGGGCGGAAGTGACGCGTTGAGGTACAAACACAAAAATAACACATTAAATGCAACATATTTTTTATTATTTACAACGTCACCGCTAAATGCATTTTTATAGCAATGTTTATAATAATTGCTGAAAATTGCTACCACCGACAGTAATGCAAGCTTGGTAGCGTCGGTGGAGTGATTGGCGAACATATTCAAATACGCCGGGTATTTCACGCACGCGTGCAGTCACACAGGATAGTCGAGCGACGAGGTCTTCAATTGAATCAACTGGAGTCTCGTAAATGAGGGCTTTCAAATGCCCCCATAANTAGTCGAGCGACGAGGTCTTCAATTGAATCAACTGGAGTCTCGTAAATGAGGGCTTTCAAATGCCCCCATAAGAAGAAATCGAGACACAATAAATCTGGCGATCGTGGTGGCCATCGGACTGGCCCACCATGCCCAATCCAGCGCACCCCAAAAGTAGCATCCAGGTAATTGCGGACTTCCATACTGAAATGGGCTGGTGCACCATCATGCTGAAACCACATTTGATTGCGAACGCCAATCGTAACGTCTTGCAGCAATTCTGCTAAAACCTTCTCCAGAAATATCCGATAACAGCGGCCATTGGTTGGTAGGAGATATGGGCCTATGAGATAATCATTCACAATACCCGCCTAAACATTCACAGAGAAGCGTTGTTGGATGCATGTGGGCGTGTGGCGTGTGGATATTCTGTTGCCCACACATGAGAATTGTGGGCATTGTAAACACCTTCGTGTGTAGAGGTTGCCTCATTTGTGAATAGCACATGAGCTGGAAAAGCCGGCTGCAACGCACACTGCTGCAAGAACCATTGGCAGAAAGCCATGCGCAGAGGGTAATCACACGTCTGCAAAGCTTGGACTCTCTGTATGTGGAATGGGTGTAAACGTTCTTCGTGTAAAACTCTCCAAACGGTTGGTTGACTGACATGNTTCTTCGTGTAAAACTCTCCAAACGGTTTGTTGACTGACATGCAGATGACATGCTACAGCCCTTGTACTTGTACCGGGTGTTTCGTCCACATGGTACAAGATGACTTCTTCAAGGTGTGGTTGTGGTACAGTCCTCGATCGACCCCTTCCATCAGTGCTGGTGATAAATGAACCATTTTTACAAAGTTGCCGATGTAATCGCTCAAAAATTTTGTGGTTCGGCATGCGTCTACGTGGAAAGCGTTCCTGATACAACCGTAGCGCTGCTCTGCCGTTACCATTAGCAGCACCTTACATTATATGCATGTCTGCCTTTTCGCTATTCGTAAAATCACCCATCACGGCCGAACTCTCAAGCGCAAATGCTTTCTTCGCTGATTCAGCAGGTCACTGGCGCACCGTTTGACTGCCCTCAACTATCGCCACCATTGTCAGCCATATGTAGAGGTCGCCAAGCATGCGTGACTGTTGGTGGATGCATTTCCAGCAACTGTTTTAACATTTTCTGTACGGAATCACTCGTTAAGTATGCTGCTTATGAACATTTTATGTTTCCGTTAAAGTGTTATGTTTTTGTGTTTGTGCCTCAACGCGTCACTTCCGCCCATATATTCCTATACAATAATTGTTTGTTTCAGTGAGCTCTACAACACCTTAATGTTTTTCCCATGATTTTAGAATCATCCTGTATACAGTTTATGTCTGTAAAATAAGCTGCATCTATGTTTATGCAATTTCGACAGTCAGAAAACAAAAATAATATTTTGCTGCTAACATAAATTTTTATAAAAATTAAATATAAAACATATATTTGTAGAAGATACGATGGTATTTCCCTTTGTTATTCTAACTTCACTGCTTACACTAAGTAATAAGCTCGTGGAAAAGGAACTTGCATTGAAATTGCAAGCAGTGTTACTGCCATCTGAATGATTCCNACACTAAGTAATAAGCTCGTGGAAAAGGAACTTGCATTGAAATTGCAAGCAGTGTTACTGCCATCTGAATGATTCCTGCAATGAAGATAATTGATTATTTCAACAATTGTGGACATATGACATCGCAAACACTTGTTGTAGTCTTAGAAAACCTACTAGGTAAAAAAATTTACTAAGATAAACAACATTAACTGCTGTGCTCATGATGTGATTTATTCTGAACATATATATGAATNACACTAAGTAATAAGCTCGTGGAAAAGGAACTTGCATTGAAATTGCAAGCAGTGTTACTGCCATCTGAATGATTCTTGCAATGAAGATAATTGATTATTTCAACAATTGTGGACATATTCCATCGCAAACACTTGTTGTAGTCTTAGAAAACCTACTAAGTAAAAAAATTTACTAAGATAAACAACATTAACTGCTGTGCTCATGATGTGATTTATTCTGAACATATATATGAATNGTAAAAAAATTTACTAAGATAAACAACATTAACTGCTGTGCTCATGATGTGATTTATTCTGAACATATATATGAATTTTTACTTTAGGTAAATACACTATTGTTTGTGAAAATTGCAACACCCAGAAAGAATAGCCCGAATGAATCCCACGTCGGAGGAAGTGTAGAACAGTTTACCAGCAATAAGTGATTACGATTGCAGAGAGATGACTTACACATAGATCCAGCAGTGCCTTCTTGTGTGTGACCGGAAAGATCAGTGTTACGCCAAACTCAGTCAGTAAAGAGCCGTCAAACGAAATGAAAGTAAGATCCAGTATGCCTAATCACGTCAAAGGGCGCCATATCAGCATATGAGTGAGTTCGAATGGGGCAGAATGTCCAATCTCCGGAAAACGGGTTTGTCATACCATGACNGCCATATCAGCATATGAGTGAGTTCGAATGGGGCAGAATGTCCAATCTCCGGAAAACGGGTTTGTCATACCATGACATTTCGTCTCGTACAGGGTTTGCTGCTACGACAGTGATACGTGTGTGGAACCAGTGAATAGAAGATGGTTAAACAGAGCGACGAGTGGGTACTGGACCACGCAATGTAACCACAGCACAGGATGACCGCCATCTTGTCCGCATGGCCATAACATACCGTACAGTCTAGTTCACAGTGTTGGCTCGACGCTGGAGCACTGCAACGGGTTTGGACCTGTCTGCGTCAACGGTTCGACGCCGTCTGCTACGGACTGGACTGGTGGCACGCATGCCTATGCGTCGGCTTTCATTGCCCAGAAAACACAAACGTGTCAGAGGGCAATGGGCACGTGAACGCCGTTGCTGGCGTTCTGAGTGGCAAAATGTAGTGATTTGAGACATGTCCCGCTTCAACCTGTTCTACAGCGATGGCCGCATACGTGTTAGACGCTCCCATGATGACCGCAACCCATGATGCATTATGGAGTGACATAGCGGGTAAACGCCAAGTTTGATGGCGTGGAGCACCACTGGATACAACATGCGATCTCGACTCCTACGTATTGATGCAATCTGAACAGCAACCACTATATCGGGGAGGTTTCAGAGCCCGAGGTACTGCCCCTCCATCAGACAATTCCATATGCCATATTTCAGCAGGAGAATGCCCAGCCACATGTGGCGAGTAATGTGCAAGCCTTCTTCAGTAAATGGCTGTATCACTGCTTCCCTTGCCTGCACGTTCACCTGAGATGTCGCCCATCGAACATGTCTGAACACGGTACTCCAGCAACCATTGTAGATGTATTGTGGACTCGCATACACACAGCATGAAGGGATATTCCCGAGTAACATATCCAGCTCCTCTTTGATTCCATGCCACGACGTTTAGCAGCTCTGATTGCAGCATGTGGGGATTTCACACCATACTGAAATCTTAAGGACAGAGATCATGTGCAGTTCTGTTATCCTAATCAANCATGATGACCGCAACCAATGATGCATTATGTAGCGACATAACGGGTAAACGCCAAGTTTGATGGCGTGGAGCACCATTGGATACAACATGCGATCTCGACTCCTACGTATTGATGCAATCTGAACAGCAACCACTATATCGGGGAGGTTTCAGAGCCCGAGGTACTGCCCCTCCATCAGACAATTCCATATGCCATATTTCAGCAGGAGAATGCCCAGCCACATGTAGCGAGTAATGTGCAAGCCTTCTTCAGTAAATGGCTGTATCACTGCTTCCCTTGCCTGCACGTTCACCTGAGATGTCGCCCATCGAACATGTCTGAACACGGTACTCCAGCAACCATTGTAGATGTATTGTGGACTCGCATACACACAGCATGAAGGGATATTCCCGAGTAACATATCCAGCTCCTCTTTGATTCCATGCCACGACGTTTAGCAGCTCTGATTGCAGCATGTGGGGATTTCACACCATACTGAAATCTTAAGGACAGAGATCATGTGCAGTTCTGTTATCCTAATCAACTGTGTATTGTATTGTACCTAATCTGAGGCATAAAGTTCAGTTCAATCACATGTATCCTAAGTGTTACATTTTTCACAAACGTTAGTGTATTTTCAATCACATTCCTGGTGCACATGTATAAATGGCAATTCCCGGACAATATATTTGAAATAAGGAAAAACAGGAAAACAGGGTCGGGCTGACTTGGGAGTACTTAACATGATTGTTTAATTCATCATCTTTTCAAAATAAGAATAATATTCATTCTAACACTGTAACTATTTCTTTAATGAATCCGGCATTTTGCAAGCAAGTTTTTTTAACTGTATTCCGCAGGCCGGTGGCCATATTTGTTATATATGCATATTTTAGGCCAAATTATAGTTAGTTATAATACACTGAAGAGCCAAAAAAACTGGTATAGGCAAGAGTATGCAAATAACAGAGGTATGGAACCAATCACAGTAACGCGATGCGGTCGGCAGTTAGATCGGTTACTGCTGCTACAATGGCAGGTTATCAAGATTTAAGTGAGTTTGAACGTGGTGTAATAGTCGGCACACGAGAGATGAGACATAGCATCTCCGAGGTAGCGATAACATTTGGATGTTCGCGTACGACTATTTCACGAGTGTAATGTAACTCTGGAATCCGGTAAAATATCACATCTTCGACATCGCTGCGGCCGGAAAAAGATCGTAAAAGAATGGGACAAACGACGACTGACGAGAATCATTAAACGTGACAGACGTGCAACCCTTTCTCAAATTGGCGCAGATGGATTTGTGGACTGCCATGCAAGATTCATAGAGTGTGTTGCCTCCTGCATACCTTCAGACATTAGTCGAGTAGATGACACATCGTCTTGCGGCACTTCCGCGTTCTCAGGAGGGCCCTACACGATATTTTGCAGGTGTACCAGTTTTTTTGGCTCTTCAGTATATTTGCGTGTTGAACAAACAGAGAAGAGATATTTGGTTTTCGGTTATGATTATGTAAAAACTAAAGAAACGTTAATTTAAAGAAACTTTGACAAAAAGTTGAACGGTGTTGTGGAAAGAGTATAAAACAATTTTTGAAGTTATACTTCTTTTGGCGCATTGGGGGTAAAAGTTTAGTGATCAACGGAATTTGCGCGCGCACAGTGTAATGAAATTCGACAGTGAACGTGGAAGTGATATGACCCAATGCGCATGCGCGTATAGTTTCGCGCCCACAGTGTAACGAAATTCGACAGTGAACGTGGAATGGGTATTACCCAACGTGCATGCGCGTATGGTCTAGCTATATACAAACGCAAGGTACACAACATAGCACATGGTTATATTTAAAACCGACAGAAAATCAGTTCATGNATATACAAACGCAAGGTACACAACATAGCACATGGTTATATTTAAAACCGACAGAAAATCAGTTCATGTAATAAGTCAATTGAAAAACATTTTATATATACAAGTTATTCATTGCAAATATATATTGATATCTTATTAATTAATTTTACATACGTTGTGCCGTGAAAAATTTGTTAGTGACAAAAATGGTATAACAAAATTTTGAAAGTGTGTTCAAGTATTTGAGGTTAATTTTTTGTAAGTATTATTTTATTAAGTTATATTTCTTTGAGCACGTTGAGGGTAATTTAATTATGTTCTTGATGCTACTCCCCATCTGTGGTGTACAGATGGTTCGTAGGGTTTACGATTAATGTTTATGGCGCAGACTATAGGGTGCCTTGAGGTTGAGGGTATATCACACAATGACTTAATCACGACTTCTTAGTTATGAACAGGTTTATTTAACGGGAATTCATTTACACATTCCCGGCACTGTTGCGGGACTTCATGCATACTTTCCCGACACCTTGGACGAGNTTTAACGGGAATTCATTTACACATTCCCGGCACTGTTGCGGGACTTCATGCATACTTTCCCGACACCTTGGACGAGAATTTACTCATACTTTAACGCCCTGAGAGTTCAAGGCCTGAAGGGCTGATTACACTGTTCTGGCTACATTTCCGATGCAGTAGAGGCATTACGTGACAGGACAGGTCCCTGAGTGAAGACGTGGTTACTTATCTGCACATGCTGCGTGATAGTTGTTCCAGCAGTTGANACAGGTCCCTGAGTGAAGACGTGGTTACTTATCTGCACATGCTGCGTGATAGTTGTTCCAGCAGTTGAGGTCTGTTGAGTTGGATGGCCCGGATACGTTCCGGCAGTTGATGAGCTCTGGTGAGCTGGATGGCCCTGTTGAAGGCCCTCTGTGGTTGGCTTGTTGCACGCAGCTGGCTTCCTCTANATGAGCTCTGGTGAGCTGGATGGCCCTGTTGAAGGCCCTCTGTGGTTGGCTTGTTGCACGCAGCTGGCTTCCTCTAGAAGTAGCGCTTATCGTTGAAGCTCACCACTAGCTCCTATTCTCGGTGTAGGGTAGTAACTGACTGATTACGGGTATTAACTGACTGATTACTACCCTACCACGTCCCGGCGAGGGACCCTGTGTGGGCCCCCACCCGTCCTTTGCGGCTACGGGCTGCACTGGACTATCCTACTATTTCGACATGGCATTTCTCGTTGAAGTTCACCACTCGACCCTGCTTTCCCGGTGCGTTGNACTGGACTATCCTACTATTTCGACATGGCATTTCTCGTTGAAGTTCACCACTCGACCCTGCTTTCCCGGTGCGTTTTAACTGACTGACTGGTAACTGCTAACTGACTGACTGACTCGCGTCCCGGCATGGTGATACTACTCGTCCGATGTGACTCTGGTAACTGTCTCTGATTCTGCCCTGCGTTCGGCGTCTNGGTGGAAGGAGGCCTGTTTTGCAGCGATACGTGTAAGGGCCTGGAACCACTACATCATCTCGGATTGACCTCGGTATGCGTGAACGGAAGACACATTTCTTCCGAAGCCCCTACACTGGTTTAATGTTGCCAAAATGAAGGGGGAGGGGTGGGGGACGCATGTGTCTCAGCAAATATACATTATTCTAAGACAATTATATTTTCATGAAAGTCAGTAATTTTTCTAGGGTTGATCATTTTATAATTTTGTTCTATTAGATAACGGATTTAAAAATAATCAGTGAGAATTTTTTAAACGCATATTTACAGCTCGCTTACCCAGTTTCCTTAAAAGAAATTAGATACACATGTAGTGTCAACTGCTGTTCAATTCGTTTGATTCCATCGCCTTCAATAATTGTCCTCTGAGCCAGATCTGATTTGCGAGGAACTATTCTACAGCAAGTGCATTTAAAAATTCTTTGAAGGTCACCGCATGCTACTTCTTACAACCTGGCGTGACAGTGGGTGCTTAACATATTTACTAAAACGTCACAGATTGCCAGCCGTTGCTCGCTTTTTTCCTGAAAGAGTCAAAATATATGAGCTAAAAGTGTGCCAGGGGAGAAGAGAATAACGATCGATATCTATACTTACTACGGTCCAAGGTGATAGACATTATTACTCTGCCGGCTTGCACTATTTGTTGTGATGCCACTTGCTAGCCATCAACACATGCATTCATACATACATCATGAGCAACTGGCTATCACAATATCACTTATCCATCGTCTTCACATTGTGAATGTAATAATTATTTTATATATATTGATGTTGGTAATTCCCTTCCTTAATCATTAAAAATAATAATTATTAATATTTAGTATTTTTATTACGGGGTAATACTTCTGCCCGGCCCACCGCATCTGCCATCTTCCACAACACTGGTTACTTGATGCGGTTTTACCCCAAAACAAAATAAATGTTTGATAACTTCAAGCGCACGTGATCTTGCACGGGCAAAGATTATTTTAATGTCACAGATCATCAAAGGACTGCCCTAATAATTTTAATTACTTAATTTGACAACAGTAATTAAAATAATACAGTTGGGTATATTTTCTGACTGGAATTAGATTGTGAAGTGACCAACCACAGCCGATGGCTTTGACATTGTCGCTGGCAATGTTTATCTCTGCTACCACCGTGGAACGGACTAAGTACAATTTAAGTTAAGTTAGTAGCAGAGATCGGCATCGAATGTATTAACGTACTGTGGGGAAATGGTGACACCTGTTTCATCACAATTGTAACTTTGTGACGCCCAAAACTTCAAAATTTTAAAACCAGGTTTTAGATATTGCTATAATTGTTTTAAGATATTGAAGTTTTGCTTACTAGTTCAGCTATCGCATATATTTATCCATGAAATAACTGCCGCAATTCACAAATAGTTCATACATAAACACGCAATCATATTGTCAATACTTCGGGAATCGCAACAAAGCGATCGTCAAGAATATAGCTCCAACTGCGTCACAGGAATACATCACTACCGTATTGGCCGTAATCGCCGTCATCCATTACATACATCAGAACAAACTTACAAAACTTAATTATATTTGCACAACATTTCTTGGCGTTTCTGTGTTACTTTCCATTGCATTTGCTATATCACGGAGTTCCACTTTGTAGGTACTTTCACATGCCGTTGAAATAAATGCATATTTCCAGGGGAAACATGATATGTGGTTTAATTATTTATGTCCATACACGTGTTTAGGGTAGTCACTTTGCAATATTTCGTTATCTGCAACCGTTCCGGAAATTTTGTGGGTGTTCACGTTACGCGGACTATCCTGTATTTTAAAGTGCACACTGACAGGCTTGCTCCCAGTTAAGTTGGTATGGACGTAAAAAAAATAGTTCCATGTATTAACACTGAATTAAAAGTTGTACGTAAAAATTTGCAAATACTGAAATGATTAATTTGCTTTTTGTTTTTTAATGCACATAGGTACGTGTAAGAATTAGCAAATTTGTAAAATACTTATTCTTATAATATTTTGATAGTTCCACATGACTGACGAATGAATAAAGTGATAGGGCCGATGGCAGTGTCAATTTTACTTAAGTTGGAAGAATACGCAGAGTGCGTACAAGTAGGTTTTAACGAACCTACCCATGTATCTGGTTCTTGAAATGCGTTACAGCATGTCTGAAATACAAGTTTTCTTAGGACACTATTATACATGCTTCCAATGTGATGATCTACGAAAGGAACGCAACATTTAAGACGAGGTCTTTTGAGTTCTTACGAGATGTCAATCACGTTATATACACCATTTCAGAGCGCTCCAACGTAGCTAAAAACGGCTTTTGCAAAGCCCTGTATCTCAGAATATACGCACTAGATATAAACGAAACTACTCAAGGGCTCTGCTTCGAACCTTGCTACAAATTTACTACCAATAAAATTTTAGGGTCACCGTTTAGAATCCCATAGGTACAGGGACCGCGGTGGTGTAGTGGTTAGACTACTAGACTTCCTACTAGGCTAACGGGGTTCGATTCCCGGCGGGGTCGTGCCAGACATTGCTACTGGTCATTGGGTTCTCCCGATCATTCTTTCCAGCCCTGCTCCATAGTCATCTCACTAAACTCTCATCGGCTCTCAAGATTTCACTCATTCACCCATAGGTACACGCAGCACAGAGAGAAACACAGCAATGCGCTTTGTGGCAATGGAACACGCGATAAGCGTAACAGTGTCGCCCTTATCACTCCCGAGTTTCTCGGCCTTTCAACGTGGAATATAGCTACAGGTATCCTTAGGNGCGTAACAGTGTCGCCCTTATCACTCCCGAGTTTCTCGGCCTTTCAACGTGGAATATAGCTACAGGTATCCTTAGGGATTTAAAAAGTACTCAGTTCGCCGAGAGGACAGCGGTTAGCGTGCTCACCTCCCACCAAGGCGAACCGGGTTCAGTCCCCGGCCGGGTCACCGCATTTTCGCAAGTGGGAATCGTGCCGGACGATGCCGCTGGTCAGCGGGTTTTCTCGGTGATCTCCCGTTTCCCCGCCACTTCATTCCAGCTTCGCTCCATACTCATGTCAATCACCTTCATCGGTTCTCAAGACCTCGCTGTTAAGATCCGCCCAAATCTTTTCACTCACTCACTCACCGCGAACAGAGTACATCATTATAATCCATTTACAGTTACTTCCAAATTTTCTGAAGCCCTACTAAAGTTCTACTTCCAGGCTATACCTCCACCCCATGCAAACANTTTACAGTTACTTCCAAATTTTCTGAAGCCCTACTAAAGTTCTACTTCCAGGCTATACCTCCACCCCATGCAAACAAAGCTTAACTTAGTCTAGAAAATTACACCAAAGGGACAACGGAACACGTTGGTGCGCATTCAAGATTATTGATATTATCCGTTAGAACGGTTTCTTACTTGGTGTTACCAACACACCTATTTTCAATCTGTTTTAATTAATGAAAATTATAAGACAAATATTATAATTTATAGATAAAGTATAAGTTAAATTTCAGTGTATCAAAAAACAAGATACGTTTATTTCGAGCGAAGTAATAAACGCTTGCGATACACAACATACTTAGGAAACAACCAAGCACGTCATATGGTGTGATTTTTCCGAAGGTTTGATTGAAAAAGCTTGAAGAAACCACGAACAGACTATCTATATATATATATATTTTTTTTTCGTGTGGCGGCCTCTTTAACTGCAGCGTTTGATCGCACGAGAGTGTGGGGGCGGCTACCGGACGTCGCCGGCCGGCCTTCCTGTGGTATCGACGCCCGGGGGAGGCCTGATGAATATTCAGCCGACGATGATGAGGGGGTGGGTGGTTGGGCGTTGGTCGACGCGGAGGGTGCATACGCGAGTCTCGCGAGCCGGCCCGCATGGGTACCCGGGCAGCTGTCGCCCGCCGCATGCGCGCGCCAGCGTGTGTCCCTACACCCCCCCGCCTTCCTTGTCGACAGTTTATGGCCTGGAGCTTGGCTCGGAGGGGTGTGGGGGTTGATAACTTATTCAGAACAATAGAGGCCGCCAGCGCGCATGTGCGTGCGTGCGTATTTCGCGCCGCTATTTTACCAGATTTCACGGCGGCCGCTCCTCGCCACGCCTTGCTGTCGCATTAATAACTCACGTGGGGCCCCTAACCCCCGTGTGCCACGGCAGGGCTGGGAACGCAAGCCTGAGTCGCGAGGTGTTCCGGGTTCCGAACCCGTGCTCGATGCTCTTATAGGCTATTACGGCAGAGACGTAGCCATGAATTTACTTCAGGCGGAGAGGGGTTTAAAAATTAATATTTTTGGAAAAAATTGGAAAGCTATAGTATACAAATTATTAGTTCAAAAATTTATAATAATCAATGGGCTTATATACAGAGATGGAACTACAAAATGATATAATCATCTTTCATGTTCAAGTGAGACCACAAATTTCTTTAAAAAAAAAAATTATGGTTGATTTTTTAAATTTATTTTGAATATTTTAAGTATACACGGTATTATACCGGTTTTATCAGTAAAACCCTATTCTCCTCGCCAATCTCAGATATCCCGACTTCATTTCATTGAAGACTTTACCTGAATACCCCATTATGTGTCATCAGAATTTTGCTCTTCTAGCCACGTATCAAAATCTTCTAGCCTTCTTCCGATATTTGTGGTAAACTCATTCCATATCTTGTAAAGAGCTTTGTTTGTCATTACCCTTTCTAGTTCCAAGTGATTGCCCTTTTCTTGTCACTAAAGAAGATAGGTACAAGAATACAGAAGACAGAAGACACAGTCAGAAATCACATGCTGGACCGTGTCATCCACTCCGCCTACCTTTCACAACGGAGATTGCAACAGTCGCAGGCGGTGCAGTTTTGCCTTGAAATTCCCGTGGCCAGTATACAGTTGCATACTGTAGTGGTTGAACTCAATCCACTTACACTCCATTCTTGCCCTTACATTGGGTAGCAGTTCATACGTATGCCTACCATGTTCTGAAGATTCCCATCTCTCCTGCCACTCATTAAAGATACCTTCCATAACTTCATGTGTATCTTCTTCAGAGAGTCTTGCGACACGCGCTCTCTCCGTTGTTATCCCTCTGTATTTTACCAACATGTCTATGGGTAACACACCAACTAAAACCGGGAGTGACTCATTTGGTACAGTCTTATATGCCCTGGCCACAGTCAGCAGCGTCGCTCTTTGAGCACTGATGAGCTTCCTCTTGTACCACGATAATTCAGCCCTGTGGAACCACATCACAGCGACATAAGTTAAAATGGCCTGAAACACTGCCCGGTATATAGTTGTCAAAATACTATAATTAAGGCCCCAGTTCGTATTTCCAATTANTTTTCTTGTGTGATTTCTTCTATCCATGTTCTTATGTCTTCTGTCTTCTGACAGTCAGAAATCACATGCTGGACCATGTCATCCACTCCGCATACCTTTCACAACGGAGATTGCACCAGTCGCACGCGGTGCAGTTTTACCTTGAAATTCCCGTGGCCAGTATACAGTTGCATACTGTAGTGGTTGATCTTAATCCAGTTACACTCCATTCTTGCCCTTACATTGGGTAGCAGTTCATATGCATGCCTACCATGTTCTGAAGAGTCCCATCTCTCCTGCCGCTCATTAAAGATACCTTCAATAACTTCATCTGTATCTTCTTCAGACAGTCTTGCGACACGCACTCTCTCCGTTGTTATCCCCCTGTATTTTACCAACATGTCTATGGGTAACACACCAACTAAAACCGGGAGTGACTCATTGGTACAGTCTTATATGCCCTGGCCACAGTCAGCAGCGTCGCTCTTTGAGCACTGATGAGCTTCCTCTTGTACCATGATAATTCAGCCCTGTGGAACCACATCACAGCGACATAAGTCAAAATGGCCTGAAACACTGCCCGGTATATAGTTGTCAAAATACTATAATTAAGGCCCCAGTTCGTATTTCCAATTATTTTTAATTTCTGGAAGACCACTACTGCCTTTCGAAAAATATACTCAATATGCTTGAGAAAGCTCATCTTGCCATTCATGATGACTCCCAGGTACTTGAATTCAGGCACATTTTCCACTGGGTTCCCACTAAAGCGCACAGTCGGTGGTCTCTGAAGTTTTCCTTTCAGCAGTATGGTCTTGGTCTGTACGATTGAAAACTGCAATTTTGCTGTTTCTGACCACTTCCAGATCTTGTCCATCATTTATGCTGCTTTAGTTTCTAGGGTTCTTCTGGAATTGCCAGAAATCAAGATTAGCCCATCATCCGTATATCCGAAGGCCGTGCATCCGGGCGGGAGACCCAGCTTCAAAAATCCATCGAAAAAGACGTTCCATAAAAACAGTCTAAGGACCGATCCCTGGGGACACCCGTTCGTCAGCCTTTTCCAGATCTGCATAGTTTTGGCTGTGTACTGGCTCCATCTCTCATTGAAGAAGTCCTGTATGACCCTATAGACGTTTGCTGGGTATCTCTTCCTTTTATGCTGATACATTACCTCCGGCCACCAGGCATTGTCAAAGGCAACAGAGATATCTAAAAAGAATCCCATTACATACTTCTTTGTGCTTCCTCTAATGGTTTTCATGACATCATGAAAGGCGAAGTCCGTTCCTGTACCTTTTCTGAAGCCATATTGTTTATCACTTAGAGTTCCTTCTTCCTCCAGGGCCATGATCATTCTTCTCTTTATTAATTTTTCAGACATTGTCCAGCACCGGAAGCAACGTCAATGGTCGATAAGATTTAGGGTCATCAGGCTTCTTGTTATTTCCTTTATACAAAATTCTCAAGCACCCTTGTTTCCAAGGGGCAGGAAACACACCAGTCCGAAGACAGTCATTGTATATCGCAATTAATACATATTCAATCCTTGAATAGCTCCTTTTCAGGAATTTGGCAGTTATTCTATCCTTTTCAGGAGTTTTGCCATTTTCATTTTATATACTACTGGCGTTAATTCCTACAATTCGAATTACGGAGCATTTTGTACATCTGGAACCATTCCCATTGACTGTCTCTTCTCAGTGTACTCCTCCTCCTCTTTATCCAGGGAGTCATCTGGCAGAAGCGTGTGGAGCAGATTATCAATTATCAGCTCACCATTAACCTTGATACATGCTGCTGGAGTTGTGCTTTTCAATTTGTTGGCCGCTAGCTTGTACACTAGGCCAAATGGATCTTCATTTCACGCTCGAGTTACAAACCCTTCCGATGACTTGGCCTTCTTCCTCCGCACCCTACCAAAGTAAACTTGCTTCTTTTGTTTGTGCCTTCGGGAGTATTGCTCTCACTCCTCACCCCGAAGTTTGTGAAGTTTTCTTCTTTCTCTCCTTAAGGATTTTCTCTCCTCTTCCAAATTCCTGTTCCACCATGACAAGTTTGGAAGTTCTTGTGTTGTCTTTCCGACATTTTCTTCACATGTGTCCTGTAGGATTTTTGTTATTGCAATGACTCTTTCCTCTATTGCTTCCGCATGTAGTTCAGGATATTCTTGTAGCTTACTTAGCAGGACCCGGTCAAAGGCAAGCCAATATGCCATTTTATGCACATATCTTACCTCATTTTCCAAAATCTGAGGTGTTTTCTTCCACCGCCATGTATCTAAAAAATTATGAGTCTGTGGTCAATTGAGCTCTCATCCACCATGGTCCAGTGTTTCACACTGCCCGAGCCTTCATGTTTGTCACAGTTACATCCAGGTATGATTGTACATCATGCACCTGCGAGACGAAAGTGGGTAGTTCTCCTTAGATGTTAGTTACATCCATGTCATTGGTTAAGATGAACTGGCTTACCAGTTCACCTGCTTCATCAGTAACAGGCGAGTGTCACAGTTCGTATTTTGTATTAACATCAGCACTTATTATTAGCGGCTTGTTTATCAGCGTTTCTGCTATAATTTCCCATCTATCCAAATGCGTTTGAGTTTCGTCTCCAAACTGGAAATATGAGAAAACCAACCAACACTCTGTTGTGCCTTTGGTGACCTGCACACAGACATGATAGCTGTTAGAAACACTTGCCAACATAGAGACATCTATACACATGTTGGCCCTCAGCACCCCAGCCTGTGGACGAATGCCATTGATATACACACTGCCTCGCAAGCCCACTACAGTATCAAACAGTACATAAGGCTCCTGGAACAACACCAAATCAAATCTCTGCTCCACAACAATCCGGTTAACCTGTTAAGTTCTCCAACGACCACTGCTGCCAGCTGCATATTCAACTATCCACACCTCAAAGTACTATCACAGTCCATGGTCTATTCTTGTGAGTTCTACAGACAGGGCCTTTTGATATGCAGGACATTCTTTGGAGTCCACTCTGTGCTCATGTGGTTGTCCTTTTTTATAATAATTTATACAAATTTCTTTATATTCCTTGTCATCTATCTTTGTACAGTTCCCATATTCGTCCCTAGTTATGCCACATATTGAACAGATGGACTCCTTATCTCTGCATCTTTTGGCTATATGTCCCCACTGTTGACATTTGTAGCAGTGTGACAGATAAATGTAGTCATGCACACAACTGTCGTAGCCCACATAAACCCTTTCCATTTCAACTAGTGCATTATGCTCCTTAGAGTCACATTCCAGAACTACATTGACTCGTCCATATCCCTCTTTCCTGTTGTGTGACTGACTGTGACAGCCTTTACAAAACTTTCCAAATTATGCCCTCCACAACTTCCATTTCGGAAGTTCTGCATAAATATAGTTTCAGGCAGATTCCTGTCATCTTCATATACCACAACCATGGGACCCTTTCTCTGGGGAGCCTCAAGTTTTAGTCCTAATTTCTTAATCTTGGTAACATTATTTATCCTTTTCAAGGTTTTGTCGTCCCCGACCTCAATTAGGATGCCACCACCCCTGATTCCTCTCATGTTCCTGATTTGGAGGCCATCATTCTTGGGATAAAAACCTTTCTTTATTTTGTCCCTTTTTTCGTTGCTTGTGGTACCTTCTTTATCAGGGTACGCAAGTATCACCTTCTTGGCTGGTTTGGCTTTATGCCCTCAGCACCTGCCGCCTGAGCGTAACTCCTTATTCCAGGCACTTCTTTTTCAACAGGTCTTGATATCTCATGTCTCATTTCTGTACTTTTCCCCACATTATGCAATTTACCGATGAGTTTGCCATTCTCAGTCAGCACTTTGTCAATGTGTCCTTACACCTGATTTAGCCTGGGTATAGCCACTTAGCCTGCATATTGTTAATTTTTGAGTTTTTGCTGAGTAGCCACTCCGTCATTGATAAGACCTGTTCCCTAGCCTAATCTGAGTTTTTTCAACTCTGTTTTCGACCCTTTGTATGAAGTCGTCCTCTGCCAATGAGCCACTCCCATTTCGGCATTGTAGTTGGAAACGCAGTTTCCGTTTGACCTTTGGTTCTTCAACCCCAAAGTACCAGGAACAGGAGCAGGCTCCACTTCTGCTCCTGCTAGCCTCCGTGCCGGTTCAGGAACTACTTCTAGATCAGCCATCTCGGGGAATATAATTTTGGTGGATTTCAGGGGTTTTCCCTTCTTTCCAACCAGTGCGAATTCCTGCACTCTTCGCGTCGCTAATCTTAAATCAGATTCATCCTCGGAAGAGTCCTCTTAGCCTTAAGATCCTTTAGTGCCCCCTGCTTGCAGCACCTCCAAGTGCCCAGGTTCATCGTCTTCCTCGATGTCATCTTCTTCATCCCCATTTTCGTCATATATTTCCTGCATACAGGAGTGTATGACATTCATGTTCATTACAGTTATGACATACCATAATTTTTGAGGCTATTTCTTATGTTTGGGTGACATTATGTAATGTCCCCAGTCGTAAACTGCATCCATTAGACGGGTCACCGCCGCCAACACCACATACATCGGTACATTCCCTTCTCCCAACAGGGCCTTCACTTCTTTCCGACTAGCTTTAATTGGCACCGGCTTTTCCAAATCTATCGTAGTTAAGGCGTCCATAATCGACACCTTAAAGCGCCTGAATTTACTAGACTTCACGCCAGTGTGCTCTTGTGTCCAACAAGACCCGCACAATGACGTCACACCCACACTGTTCTGCTTACACAAGTTCTTTATTGACACTACTTCTAACACTTGTATAACTACAGTTTTCTTTNCACACCCACACTGTTCTGCTTACACAAGTTCTTTATTGACACTACTTCTAACACTTGTATAACTACAGTTTTCTTTGTTGCGTGCTCACCAATGTGTAAGTCCCTACACATCACTCAGTTCTTCACACACAACAGTTCAAAAACATTCTAAAATTAACAAGTCCACAATGTCCTTAACTGGTATTGTTTCAAGCCCGCAGAGATCCGAACCTCACTTGAACCTGAGGCCATAGGCCTCAGACCGGCTTCCTTTTCCTTCGCTCCCTCTTAGCCATTCACGAGGAATCTCCCGAGGAGAATTATAGTCACACACCAACCTTTATGGTATAGGTCTGGTGGACTAATGACCTCGTGATCCGGTGATCCATCCGGCCACGCAGAGGCGGGGAGCCAGGACCACACCGTCCTCTTCGTGATCACTTACGCTCTCACTCCGAGGACAGTTCTGAGTTCACAGTTCTTTCCTTTCTTTCCAGCTCAAGCCCCCTCTCATTCACCAACGGTGAAACTTGGCTATTACTCTCAAAATTTGCCACTTTCTTGAGAGAGGTTTCTTTCAACCCAGGGTGATACTTTTCTAGGGTAACCTGTGAAAAGTGGGTACANTTGCCACTTTCTTGAGAGAGGTTTCTTTCAACCCAGGGTGATACTTTTCTAGGGTAACCTGTGAAAAGTGGGTACAACCAGAATACATCGCGTTGCTGATAATTTGTAGAGGCCGCAAAGCGAAAAGCAATATTGTTTCTTCTATCGAGAAAAGTGTAATTGCCATAACATTTAATGGGCATTTTTAAATGCTCAGTTGCCGAAAAATAATTGCACAGAATGCGTTCCACGTCGCATTGTGGGTAAAAATTTCGTGCAATGGGCGAATTTGGAGACTGCGAATAACACCCTTCGTTTATTGGTCACGTGGTATTTTTGTAGTATAATCAGCAGAAGGATAAAAACAATTTGAACCGATTTAGACTAACTTTAGTGATGAGAACTTTATTTGACCAGTTGTTATGAAATATAAAGTGTTAACATTTTAATCACATTAGTTGAAAATTATTAGTTTGAAAGAAACCGGTAAAACTAATTTTCGCGCATGTACCACTTTGAGTTTCAAGTACGCCATCATATTCTTCAAAGCCACGAAAGAGAGTCATAAAATTACTGGAATTAATACGAGTGCCTTAAAAACGGCAGGTTAGTAAGCTAATTGAGTACATTATATATATTTTAATAAGTATGGTCAATAATTTGAATTACTCAAAACAGTAACATAATAAGGAAAAAAAACGGTAACATTATAATGTAACATTTAACCTAACAAACTCTGTAAAATCACAGAAAAACTTATTTTCAGAGAATTGCTCTGATTACCTTATTTACTTACAGTACAGTGTTTTACGGAAATGTTAAACAGCGATTACTCATTGGGCGCGCACGTTATGAGACAGTTTATTGTAAGGAGAAGGCCTTCTTTTGGCAGACATTGGTACTTGTCAGATCGAGCAAGTACTAACAACAATTTTTGTAACCAGATCTGGTCCCGTGATTCCCACCAAGTAACCTTGGATGTGCTTAATCAATAACCCCTCCCACTTCTTTCTTTCCTGCACAACTGCCCCTCTACGTTCATCTCCGTCCTCCTAGTTATTTCAAACCCAGCATTTTACAGCACAGGCAAGAGGAACAAACTTTATAAATATCAAAAGTTGAAGAACAACTTCGAAGTACACGAAATGGACTCCATAAAACTTCTCCGTGAAAGACAGAAAAGCCAGAGGTAAAAAAGAATAAAACGAGAAAAGAGAAATTGGACGTCTAAAGAAAGGGAAATAGTTGGGGGGAGGGGGAAAGATGGGCAGGCCTTCCACGGAAGCATCAATCGAATGTGGTTTGAAGTTTTAGTAGGTGTACAGTACTTGTAGAATAAAGGTCCGCATTCAGAATTCGAACAAAAGGAGCGAAACCTTAAAAAAAAAAGCTTACCTTCTGCGTGCTCCATCTCCCTTTCCTTTCACTATCCCAAAACGCTCACGGAGCATTGTCCACTTTCTCACTGTTAATTAAATTAATATATAATCCGGGCATGGAACGAGTCTCGGATAAGGTTTAAAAGAGTACTGAAAGGGCTTTTAATGTGTCCACAATTTGTTCATAAGCGGCGCAAATCGTGTACAGAGGAGGAAAAGAAAGATTGCACCTGGAATTTGAGAAACAAAGTGACGCAGAATAAAACCAAAAGTTTTGAGCATACTTCTATTTTTAGAAATATGTGTTAAACCGCTAGTTAATTGCTTTTATTTGTCAATTTTAATCTTATTAATAGTAAGTAATTTTTTACTCCTAAAATTGTGGGTTGCTTTAATGAAATCCAGTATAAATACAATTTTTTGAAAATTTGTACTAGTGTTTTAGTCTTTAAAAATATATATTATTTTAAATAATGCCAAAAGATATATTTACAGTAAATTTTCCAGTTATATTTATTTAGAGTAACATTGATTCCACCGGAATTGAAAAGGTTGTGTTAATAATTAAAATTTTTAGATATTATATGTCACAAAAGTATGACTTTTGTGTCTAAATAATGTCAAACAAAAAAAAAACGTTTTTAACATTATGAAGAACGATCGTAAATTCGTATCAAAACCTAGAAATTCAAGTATTCTTCGCNTTGCCACTTTCTTGAGAGAGGTTTCTTTCAACCCAGGGTGATACTTTTCTAGGGTAACCTGTGAAAAGTGGGTACGACCAGAATACATCGCGTTGCTGGTAATTTGTAGTGGCCGCAAAGCGAAAAGCAATATTGTTTCTTCTATCGAGAAAAGTGTAATTGCCATAACATTTAATGGGTATTTTTAAATGCTCAGTTGCCGAAAAATAATTGCACAGAATGCGTTCCACGTCGCATTGTGGGTAAAAATTTCGTGCAATGGGCGAATTTGGAGACTGCGAATAACACCCTTCGTTTATTGGTCACGTGGTATTTTTGTAGTATATTCAGCAGAAGTATAAAAACAATTTGAACCGATTTAGACTAACTTTAGTGATGAGAACTTTATTTGACCAGTTGTTATGAAATATAAAGTGTTAACATTTTAATCACATTAGTTGAAAATTATTAGTTTGAAAGAAACCGGTAAAACTAATTTTCGCGCGTGTACCACTTTGAGTTTCAAGTACGCCATCATATTCTTCAAAGCCACGAAAGAGAGTCATAAAATTACTGGAATTAATACGAGTGCCTTAAAAACGGCAGGTTAGTAAGCTATTTGAGTACATTATATATATTTTAATAAGTATGGTCAATAATTTGAATTACTCAAAACAGTAACATAATAAGGAAAAAAACGGTAACATTATAATGTAACATTTAACCTAACAAACTCTGTAAAATCACAGAAAAACTTATTTTCAGAGAATTGCTCTGATTACCTTATTTACTTACAGTATAGTGTTTTACGGAAATGTTAAACAGCGATTACTCATTGGGCGCGCACGTTATGAGACAGTTTATTGTAAGGAGAAGGCCTTCTTTTGGCAGACATTGGTACTTGTCAGATCGAGAAAGTACTAACAACAATTTTTGTAACCAGATCTGGTACCGTGATTCCCACCAAGTAACCTTGGATGTGCTTAATCAATAACCCCTCCCACTTCTTTCTTTCCTGCACAACTGCCCCTCTACGTTCATCTCCGTCCTCCTAGTTATTTCAAACCCAGCATTTTACAGCCCAGGCAAGAGGAACAAACTTTATAAATATTAAAAGTTGAAGAACAACTTCGAAGTACACGAAATGGACTCCATAAAACTTCTCCGTGAAAGACAGAAAAGCCAGAGGTAAAAAAGAATAAAACGAGAAAAGAGAAATTGGACGTCTAAAGAAAGGGAAATAGTTGGGGGGAGGGGGAAAGATGGGCAGGCCTTCCACGGAAGCATCAATCGAATGTGGTTTGAAGTTTTAGTAGGTGTACAGTACTTGTAGAATAAAGGTCCGCATTCAGAATTCGAACAAAAGGAGCGAAACCTTAAAAAAAAAAGCTTACCTTCTGCGTGCTCCATCTCCCTTTCCTTTCACTATCCCAAAACGCTCACGGAGCATTGTCCACTTTCTCACTGTTAATTAAATTAATATATAATCCGGGCATGGAACGAGTCTCGGATAAGGTTTAAAAGAGTACTGAAAGGGCTTTTAATGTGTCCACAATTTGTTCATAAGCGGCGCAAATCGTGTACAGAGGAGGAAAAGAAAGATTGCACCTGGAATTTGAGAAACAAAGTGACGCAGAATAAAACCAAAAGTTTTGAGCATACTTCTATTTTTAGAAATATGTGTTAAACCGCTAGTTAATTGCTTTTATTTGTCAATTTTAATCTTATTAATAGTAAGTAATTTTTTACTCCTAAAATTGTGGGTTGCTTTAATGAAATCCAGTATAAATACAATTTTTTGAAAATTTGTACTAGTGTTTTAGTCTTTAAAAATATATATTTTTTTAAATAATGCCAAAAGATTTATTTACAGTAAATTTTCCAGTTATATTTATTTAGAGTAACATTGATTCCACCGGAATTGAAAAGGTTGTGTTAATAATTAAAATTTTTAGATATTATATGTCACAAAAGTATGACTTTTGTGTCTAAATAATGTCAAACAAAAAAAAACGTTTTTAACATTATGAAGAACGATCGTAAATTCGTATCAAAACCTAGAAATTCAAGTATTCTTCGCTAATTTTGGAATTTGACGAGAAATTGTTTACTTAAAATTTACTAGCTGCAATATAATAACAGTCTGTTTAACGAAATTAAAAAATACAAACAATGGCATTTGTACACTCATGATGAATGTTTATTTATCCAACAAAATATGAAGCTTCATTGAAATTCAGGTTTGAAGAAAATTCAGTGACAGTCCAAATAATCGCCAGTTTTCCTCAAAACTTTTGACATTAAATTGGTTTTTTGGCTTTTATAAGTAGAAAAATTAGCTTTTAGTGCGCTCTTCAAGTAACAATTTAAAACAGGACTTAAGCATGTTTCGGGATTGTAATGTGCACGCATGCTATAATTTTATTATTAGGCAGTAAAATCGCAGAAAGAATACACTGGAAGTAAATTTACACAAAGTATTAAATTATTTTCACTGCTGTTTCCAATGACGACAGCAAATTTCTGCGATGCCATTCGAAAGTACATCTTCACTATATTGAAACTATTTTAGGCCATGGCTTTTTTTAAACAAAAATATTTATTTAAATAAAATTAATTTTATTACATAAAACAGCAATCACAGTAATCTAAGCAGAGATTAGACGTAGGGACGTGCAAGTTTTTTAATTGTAAATTTCCTAGTTTTAGCTATAAAAATTTAAGGTTTAAAAAAAACGTTTCAANTAAAAAAACGTTTCAAGTCCTTAACTAAGCAGTTTTTTTATAATAATTGGAATTGTAAGCATGAAGGAAGTTACTGAAATCATGAGTAAAGGATAATATAAACATCAAAATATCTTTTTGTTAGAAATGTTATAACCTCTGATTTATCAGCTAAAAATTTTCATGTACGATGGCCTGTAGCTACTCCAACTGTACTGGCTGAATTATCATACACGATATCCGAAGGCATTTCATTCTGCATAAATAACTGAACCTCCTTTTTCATAGTAAACCTTTCAGTGTTTATTACAGAAACAAAGCTTCAATAACTTGCCGAATCATCATAACGGAGCAAATTTCGAATGTCACCAACTGTTTTCATACGTTTTTTACACGTAACTGAACTCTTGCGTTTTGTAAATTTTACACGCATTTCCGTATTTTAAATGTATGATTATCTATTATAATCAGATGATTTTAATCTGTATACATCAGGTACGCAGTTGCAGCTTATAAAACATAAAGCAGATATACCCTTGAATGCCTTAACCATTTTCGTGCTGAATTATTTACCGTTTATGTAACGTACTTAATTTTTGCCATTAATTAGTAATGTTCTAAATTGAAATGTTGGTGTATTTTTCTAACAGTACTGTATTATTTATCGTAATTTAGTTTGAATTTAGTTTTAAGCCTGGTTTAAAATATAACTTCTTCAACATTAATCGACGTGTCATAATTATTCAGTGAATTACAAACTCATTGACTTAACTAGTGTGGTCAGGTTTCGATTCATTGTAAGGAATACACATATATGTATATATATTAAATAAAATATAATTGGTGAGACNGTGTGGTCAGGTTTCGATTCATTGTAAGGAATACACATATATGTATATATATTAAATAAAATATAATTGGTGAGACACCATTCTCAAAATTGGGTTAGAAAATGTTTCACTTCCACTTCTCAAATATGGTGTGCACTCTATGAACATTCATTNACCATTCTCAAAATTGGGTTAGAAAATGTTTCACTTCCACTTCTCAAATATGGTGTGCACTCTATGAACATTCATTATTGCAGTCAAACTAGTTGATGTGCCATTTTTTATTATGGTAGTCCTTGTACCAAATATCTNCTATGAACATTCATTATTGCAGTCAAACTAGTTGATGTGCCATTTTTTATTATGGTAGTCCTTGTACCAAATATCGTATGTGCAGAATAAAATTTATACCAGAGTAAGACGGCTAACTTTGAAGATAGGTAAGTTGAATAAAGCGTGTAATGTAAATGCACGGAAGTAAAAGGACACAGTGGTACAAACCGAGAACATACTGACACGATTAAACTGATGTCATTGCTATGCACATCAAAGAGAGTGAAGAGATTTTGGCGGCTCTTAAAATCGAAGTCTTCATATATACACCTCAAAGATAATAATTGCAAGACGTCTTGATTTACTCTAAGCTAATGCCATATATTTTTTTATTTAAATATTTAATTTTTATTGCTATTTTAAAACTTTTCATGAGTCTGACTTACTGCATGAAAGACTATATAGACGTACAACTACTTGGAACATCTACCTAAATAAATAATCAAATAGCATTTATGCACGACAGAACTTGAAACTGCGAATTTATGTTTAGCAGTAAATGTCCAGTTTCGCAAACAAACAATTTGAATAGAACACACCCAATTTTTTTATTTGAATTTTGTTTTTTGTTCGAATATTTGTGACAATGCGTGGTAAATATGATAGGCTATGTTATTATACTAGCATTAGTAGTACCATCCTAATTTGAATATGTACCGGGTAATATAACACGTTGCCAAAAGGGTGACAGAGTAGTTTACAACGGAGACATTTAGTTACTGATAGGTAAAAACAAAGCGTCAACCCAAAAAAAAAAAAAACCTAATTTTGTTCTTCTACACTTAATAGTTCATAAAAAATAACTAATAATAATTAGAACTATGCTGTAAAAATACCTATACAAAAGGGTAATCTACTAATAATACCAGCCATTACTAGCTAGATAATGCACCATAAAAACATTATACATAAAATATTGGCTGACGCAGACTCTGCTAATTGACATTACTATAACAATTGGGTCAAGATCCTCACAATATAACTACTCAATGACTCGGTAGGAATCGAATAAAGAACAGTATTGTCGCGTGACAGTTTGGAGGATTATAGCACGCCTTTGGCTCACTTCCCTCACCCCCTTGCCCCACCCCCTTCAACCTTTAGCGCACTTTGCTGTCGCCTTCGAATAGGCACGTGGCATGGAAAATCTCCAGACACGTGAAGCTGAAGCGGAGGCCTCCCCCCCCCACACCCCCTTCATCTACCTACGCCTCCAACCCGCCAGCAGATCTGTCGAGAGTGCAGGGCTTTCGAGTTATCACCCAAAATTATCAGGCGTAGTTCGCCGGAACGCAGAAGTACG
>NQII01003327.1:164662-262007 GCA_002778355.1 Clitarchus hookeri
ATCATTCCGTGACATGACTAAGGAATTGTGCGTAACTTGTAGTGTGACTATGAAGTAGAGCGATCCTGCTGGGTGCGCCGGACCTGTCCCCGTGTCCCAACAATATGCTGCTGTACTGCCAATGACATGGATAGATAGGAGTCGAGGTTATAAAACTGTTTAGTAAACAGGTTCTTTAATACGTTTTTATTCTTTCTCTAACATATTTGTAAGACAGTATGAATAAATTCAAATGGGAAGAAATATTTTAATCACAACAAAGTGTTTGTCATTTATAAATTAATGTAGGTATAAACAAACACGTTCATCACTGTTGCCCATGTGACTTTGACAGTTGTGTTGGTCTGGGGTACATTCGCAATATATGTAGAATAGCTCTACCTCATCTTTATTCTAGGGCATAACTAGTAAAATGTGGTAAGAGTGACCGGATCCTGAGACACTAAATAATTGGACGTTAATTGTAATCAGGCAGAACAATTTATTTTCTCGCGTGGTAACGCCGGTCTCTCGTTACACTGACAGAGCGTGAAAATAAACGAATAAAAATAATTCATTTATTCGAGATCTTAATTACTACAATATCCCGCGAGCAGCTGAGGCATGGAGGCAGCGGTGGCGTAGTGGCCAGGGTGCCCCCCCCCCAATCAAAATCGATCCAGGTTCGATCCCCGGTGGGCCCATTCCCGGATTTTCGCATGTGGTATACGTGCGGGACAATGCCACTTGCGGACTGATTTTCTCCGGGTACTCCCATTTTCCAGCGCTGTTCCTTATTACGGTCTCCTTTCATGTCATGTTCGGGGATGACGGGCACCTAAGGGTCCCAGCTTGAAAGCTCCTCATTAGGAGGGTGTCACCTCTCCTTGGGTGCACTCCATACTCGAAATTTATTTATTTAATTAGCTGAGGCATGTGTTAAAAAAGTATGATGATTTTTTAAGATAAGCAGGATGAAATCGTAGTGAAACTGGAGCTTTTGGGACTGACANGGTGTCGCCTCTCCTTGGGTGCACTCCATACTCGAAATTTATTTATTTAATTAGCTGAGGCATGTGTTAAAAAAGTATGATGATTTTTTAAGATAAGCATGATGAAATCGTAGTGAAACTGGAGCTTTTGGGACTGACATGCTTCGTTTATTTGTAATTTCAAATTGCACGCAATGTGCTAAATCGTGGCTTACATCATTTCCTTTCATTGCATTGCCGATAATTCTGGAGATAACGTCGGTACGGCATAAAAATCAACGAAGTTTCATAACTTCGACCCTAATCCACGCCCCGTGACTTAACCCGCTAAGGATGTCTTGGATAGGCGAGAAAAAAAAATCCGGCGCCTCAATCAGAGCGAAAGAAACTAATTTATTCGCAAGTTCCGGGGACGGAAGAGGTGGAAACGCGCGCAGCCTGATTACTACGTGACTACCGTGGCTTTGGCTGGAAATTGGAATTCCCCTTTCAAACTTTTTAGGGGGAAGGGGTGAGGGAGGGGGGAGGTGTTTGATTTTGCCGCGCGTGCTGCACGGCGAACTTGTATAATTCATTCGGCGTGTATTGTTTCGTCACAGACCGTAGCTTTCCGGTCGACGGTAAAACGTTGCTGGGCTTGGCAGGAGCTGGCCATCGACCCGTGGAGGTTTTTCGGCACGTTGTGTGGGGGTGTAGAGGGGGGGGTTGGGGAGGGAGGCAGGTCAAGGGTGAGAGAGAGATGGGAGTAGAGCGAGAGAGAAAGTGGAGACCACGGCATTAAAATTCAAAGTGGCGCTCGGGATAAAAAGAGAAGGGGTGGTTGTTACCTCCCCTCCCCCCTTATTCCACTCTTGCGCCTAGGGGGTAAGGGTAAGATTTCTGCCCCGAAATGAAAGGGGGGATGATTTTCACATGGCACTGGGAATAGAGAATGGAGAGATCTAAACGGGGTTTGCCGAGATAACAAGAAGTGTAGAAGCGACAATCTCGATTCTAAAGTGGCTTTGGAGATTCAGGAAACGAGAGAACTGATGGGAACGCCAGTTAGGAAGGCTTTTTTGTCATATCCTTCTGTCTGGATATAAGTACACTAGTTTTGAAACTGTGATTATAGGTATTGAAAGGGAAATTTTTCTACACTTATTGAACTTTCCCATATCCTCTTCCATTTTCCAACACCGTAGGACAAATTTTGTTGATATTAATTAAAAACCGGTGACGGCACATAAAATTGACTTATTTCCAACCATTGCAGACAATTGTTTTTTGGGTTAGGAATGTCGTTATTGGTTAATGCCGATAGTTACAAATACTACAATACATTACATTAATTTACATTTTGATGTTCTTTAATAAAAATAACCGAACTAGGTGCCGCAGTGGTCAACCTTCTGACTCGCCTTCAGGAGGACCTGGGTTCAAATTCCGGTCTGGCCATCCTGATATTGGTTTTCCAGGTTTTCCTGGAATCACTCCAGGCAAATGCTGGGATGGTTCCTTAATATAGGCCATGGTCGATTCATGCCATATTCTTGCTTCGCTGAGCAACTTCCTCCGTCTCTGACAGAGACGCTGTCCACTAGACGTTAAGCCCAACCTACCTACGAGGATGAAAATGTTTAATTTTTTAACACCGATTTGGTCGTCAGGAAAGTTCCCGATTTTCTTATGCTGATATACTTCAGACATTCTTTTTTAAGAAATATGGAAGAAATCAAACTACTGTATCCACGTAGCCTATCATTTGTGGTATACAATTCGCATTCACTTGGACTAGCGCGCTTAAAAATTCAAAGTTGTCTTATCACGCTCAGCGTTACAGGAAACGTTACTATAAAATTGAAAATTAAACCTCGGCGATTGTATAGTCCGTCGACATTTGAAATTAAATTGTAGAACCAAATATACATATTAACGTAAGGGTGAACTCAGAAACAGCACACACTATACGCACCTTTCAGGTTCCCAACAGTAGATTAATTATCAAGACGGGTATAAACCGAAGCATGTGACGAGAGCTCCGTATTTCCGTCCATTCAGTGTAATTCCCCCTTCTTCCCGACCATAGCAGAAAAATCACTCAATACAACCGCCAGGAAGTGGCACAAAAATTTATTTAAAAAAAGTGCGTGGTTTGTGAAGAAAACACTAAAATTTGAAATATTTTTCCTATTTATACAAAACTTTCCTACCTAATACAAAAGACACTATAAAATTCTCTGACTCACATGGTCATATTTAATTACGAGGGGCTGTGAAACATTTTAAAGAGATGTATACAGAATTATGCTTGAGAATCACCTTAAAAATTACATATGATATTTCATAGGCTGTTATATAACTTAACTTGTGAATAAAACTATCTCATTACAACACCCCAAGGCGAAAGTATCGTTCCTCTTCCTGCGACCTTGCACAAATGTGTATATATTTGGTCAGCGCCGTAGCTCCACGACAAACTNAAAGTATCGTTCCTCTTCCTGCGACCTTGCACAAATGTGTATATATTTGGTCAGCGCCGTAGCTCCACGACAAACTTGAAGCACAGGAAACATTTAGAACACTTCCATAGCGTTGATAGGCGGGTTCGTAGTGATATCACAGCCCGACACGTCACATTATTATGAAACATATAATACATGAGAACATTACATTTAAATNGGTTCGTAGTGATATCACAGCCCGACACGTCACATTATTATGAAACATATAATACATGAGAACATTACATTTAAATTGAAGATAAACATAAAGAAAGTTTCTGCAGATTTTTCAATAGCTTTTGACTTATTAGTCAGTTTTATCGTGAATCAAGTTACCATGAGTATAAAACAGATCTATCGTTTTTATTACACTAAAATTGTATCAAGTGTTAATGATGAAGTTATCAATCAACGTAAAACTGATGTATCTATGCGATTTGTCTTCAGTTCATATGGACGTTTGTTCTAGTGAAGCAATTTACAAGTTACTTTAAATGCGTGAACTGTACGTGGGTCAAATATAAGTTCATAACTGACTTCTAGATTTGATGTCTTACCTNAGTTACTTTAAATGCGTGAACTGTACGTGGGTCAAATATAAGTTCATAACTGACTTCTAGATTTGATGTCTTACCTGCCGTCTATATATCAATTCATTCTTCTTGGGCCATATTACATAGTTTTTAATAACGAGTCAAAATGCCGAACGGTGTGCACAGCTCCAGCAGAAAACTCTTTTTAAAATACCGTCCAACGTGTCTGAGTNACGAGTCAAAATGCCGAACGGTGTGCACAGCTCCAGCAGAAAACTCTTTTTAAAATACCGTCCAACGTGTCTGAGTGAGGCCTGCTAACGAATAACATTTAAGAAACGTTACGCGCCTGTCTACGTTTTCAAGTTCCTCCATATTTCTCTAAAGCATGGTTTTTGATAGTGAAAATAGCCCAAACGGGTGTTTTCATAGTAATTTTTAGGTATGAACATTCCTGTAAAAAACATGAAAAAAGGAATAGGGACGTGAGTCAAACTTTTATTTTTAATATAACTTCATAAAATGATAGGGTCTCCACTGAATGTCTCATAGAGGCGCGTTATCGACGGCAAGACAGAGTACGCCAGTTCAGCCCTTTGCACGTAGAGGCTATGAGAGAGTTGATGCGCATGTCTCGGTCGCCCATAGCGCTCCCACGCTTGTAGGCGTCAGGCGTGCAAAATTCCTTCAACCAGGCGGCCGACTTAAGAAGAGTTTCATACACCGAATATAGCTGATGTCCCTGGAAGACACTAAGAACTGTAGCTATGGTTTCCGTGTAGCGACACTCACCGTACGTCCGTCCATACGAGTGCAGCGATCCGAGGCTACCAGCTGTAAGTCGCAGTCTCGGATCTCCGCGGGCTGAATCTTACTGAATAATTTCTATTGGCTGTTTTTTNGGCTACCAGCTGTAAGTCGCAGTCTCGGATCTCCGCGGGCTGAATCTTACTGAATAATTTCTATTGGCTGTTTTTTTAAACTAAGTAGACTACTGCTATTCCTTCCAGCCCATAGTTTATCTGAGTACAACCTTCCTTAATACGACCNAGACTACTGCTATTCCTTCCAGCCCATAGTTTATCTGAGTACAACCTTCCTTAATACGACCCTCGATGACAACACGAAACTTCGTCATTCCAGTCAAAAGGTTCCAATTAATAAAATTGTTTATCGCATTTATTTAAAATTTTGTAAAATTTTCATAGGCAGTAAAAAAAAACCTATTTTTCCATATAAAATTTTTGGTTTTATAATAGCGAATTATTTTGGTTCTACAGTGTTGAAAAAAAGTATTAAATGCCAACAAGGTTTTTCCAGCAATCAACCAACACATGACCGGAAAACTGAATTTTGATTAACATTATTCAAAATTAATAAAATTACTTTATCACAGGAATCATTTGATATGGCAAACGTTTACAAATTAAATTTTTTATAGACGCTTTGTTTTGTATATGACATGTGTTGCGACAATAATGTAAAATAAAAGATGACATGCATACGTTTCACTATGCTGTACCAACACTGCATTACAGAGATTATGTCAAAATGGGATATTATTATTATTATTTTCTAAACACAAAAGCATGTCATTTAAAAACTTTTTACCTGAAAAAACGGTGTTTTTGACCTTTACGTGATGTAAACAAACTGGAACTATTGTATATGCAAAAATCACTCACATTTATCGAGATATAAGTGGTTTTTAAAAATATAGCAGCAATTAATGTCCCAGCAGTTCAGAACACATTTCTACATTTCGTTACGCAGTCCGCCTTTGCTGGTTTTATTTATAAGTGGATAGAATAAGCACCGTATGATAAGCAACCACTCATAATTTTAAAAAAGAAGTACTATTATTCGTGCGTCAATGTAATATGGAATAATATTTTTGTCGTCATTTTGTAATTGGAACAAAAATGCACCCAGATTGTTATAAAAATATTAATACATTATGCTAATAAACCAGGCAATTTTTTTTGAATAGTCGTATGAATGAAGGTCTGGAGGAAAAACACGGAGAAGAGTATATCCCAGGTGTAACTACATTGACCGTGTAAGTGACATTCTGAATGAGTACAAGTCATAAAATTCAGGCTAGTTTGGGTGTAAATTGCCGGGTTTTAGTCCGTCCCTTTGAAGGTTTTTCAGCTTATTTGCAAAAGCTGTTGACGGTCTAGTGAAAAACCTTTGCTGGAACTTTTGATATTCCCTTGGTGATAACTCGTCGGACTGACTATTTTTCAGTCGTTGAGAGAGATTCGAGAAGCAAACAGCAAAGGCTGGTGGAACGTACGACGATAGATGCGGTTCGTTCAAATACTGGGTCGTTATTCGGAAGAGGTGAAGAGATTTTACAAGTGCTTATTCGATATGTTTGCAAATTCCGGGAGTAATGCAGTGAAATAGCGCATCTGTCTTTACAAGGCAAATATCATTAAAATAATTTTCATTTGTTTAAGAACCAAATATTGACAAAAGTATACAGGATGATCCTGAAAACCAGGTTTTGACTTTGTAAGATGAAACGTTGTTGTTGAAGATGAGGAAGAAAACTTTATACAACTTATGACGTAACGTGTTCATTAAGAGAGATACATACCCTTGAATATTCGGGATAACAATTTGTTATTTGCAAAACGGCAAGCACTCATTGAGGTAAAACAATAAATTTTTGAATAGAATTAGTCTGATTTAATATCTGCCATCTGTGAACATTTGGGTTGTCACGTCACTAGAAAGCTAAGGGATGTCATGTTCTTAAGCAACACAAGTTTGTCAACCGGGGTTTTTCATAATTGGTTATGATACAATACTCATTTGTACAGTAAATGAACACAAAACGTTCCATTGGTGTAACACGTGAATGGTTCTCGATAACATATTCAACTTTAGAAAGGTCGCTATATGTTTCCTGCCATTTATTCAACCTTATTACGAGCTATGTTATTACACGCAAAATATTCACAGATGGTAGATATAAAATCATACTAATACTATTCACGAATATGAGTGGTTACATCTCACGTAATTTATTATATTCCCANTTATCTCACGCAATTTATTATATTCCCAATCGTAAAGTGTGTGGCTCTGCCTAAATAATCCGAAACCATAGGTCGTACGATTTCATTGTAAGTTTTCACAACGAATCAACTCACGAAGTATGTACCTAGAGTTGGGGATCATTCTGTTTATAACACTTTTATATACTACGTTTACTAGGGGCCGCGGTGGGCGGTATATGGTGGTCAGACTACTCGCCTCCCGCCTAGGCGAACCGGGTTCGATTCCCGGCGGGGTTGTTCTCGGTCTTTCATATGTAGGAATCGTGTCGCACGATGCCACTGGTTGGCTAGTTCTTTTGGTGATCTCCAGTCCGTTTCCCCGATGCTACTTCATACCTCGCTTACCTATCGTTATAATATAACACACTATAACTTTACAATTTATTGCGATCACAGTACAGCTTATTTGTAGGTGTGGTATGTTGGGTCGGTTGGCAGGGGCAGTACAGAACATAACATATATATGACACAACAGTTGAATCTTGATATTTATATAAAAAAATTCAGGCAATAATTTTAGAAGGACGGAGTTGTTAAACAATATAATACGATAAATTTAATTTTTGTTTGTAAAGCTTCTCTTATACAGGTCTTCGGATTTGGAGTTACACTAACATGTCAGCCAGCAGCCTACTGGCTGGAAGATGAAGTAGCTCTCCTTGTATGAAGTGGTGTTTAAGGTTTTTAGTTACATGATCTGCCCCTTCGTCTTCAACCACATAACGATTGTTGCAACAATTTAAAAGACACTACGACTCACAAATTTTCGTAAGTGATTTCAGTTTAAAGTGTTTCGTAAATAAAAAGATCTGGGTAAAGATAATAATCCTCCAGTAATGGGACGGGAAATTATCGGAATGTTTTATTTTACTGTATCACCCTTAACACAATACACTGAAACTAAAAACGTAATAGCTCTTACGCACAGCAGTTTCGCTTTGCACTAGTCGGGGACGCTGAGCGACATGTTGGCGCGTGTCTTTTTTACCGTTAACTGTGTCTTCCTGTCCATGTAAATGCAAATCTCCATCTACGCCCTCATCATATTCTACGTTGTTGTTACTGAAGCCATGGCCCACGCAATACATGCACATGGTAGAGCATTTTAAAGAGCTTCTGCGACACTCACAACTCCTTTCGCAGTCGTTTGTGCAGCTACAGAAAACAAGCTGCATTAGGCCTTCTAGGGCAGCGTTCTTTGAACTTGGTATGGGACGGAGACAACCGTTCACTATCTTTCATCCCCAGTATACTGAATCCATATTGACACCACACAGACCTGATGAAAGACTCTGAGTGAATGCTCACGAGCAACTGTGGATGTTGAAGGAAGAATAGCATGAACAGTTTTATGGTTTTTTCGATACCTTCACCTCAAAAATATGCTTGGTTAATACTTCGAATATAAACGCTTTATGTTATTTGTATACTAGGCCTAAATCGTCCAATTGTTTCTACCAGAAATTAGAAAGTGTAGTGTATGTTAAATCATTGTTTTAAATTCTAAAATTGGAAAGAAGTGCTCACAGGCGCACCATGCCANGCTACCAGCTGTAAGTCGCAGTCTCGGATCTCCGCGGGCTGAATCTTACTGAATAATTTCTATTGGCTGTTTTTTAAACTAAGTAGACTACTGCTATTCCTTCCAGCCCATAGTTTATCTGAGTACAACCTTCCTTAATACGACCNAGACTACTGCTATTCCTTCCAGCCCATAGTTTATCTGAGTACAACCTTCCTTAATACGACCCTCGATGACAACACAAAACTTCGTCATTCCAGTCAAAAGGTTCCAATTAATAAAATTGTTTATCGCATATATTTAAAATTTTGTAAAATTTTCATAGGCAGTAAAAAAAAACCTATTTTTCCATATAAAATTTTTGGTTTTATAATAGCGAATTATTTTGGTTCTACAGTGTTGAAAAAAAGTATTAAATGCCAACAAGGTTTTTCCAGCAATCAACCAACACATGACCGGAAAACTGAATTTTGATTAACATTATTCAAAATTAATAAAATTACTTTATCACAGGAATAATTTGATATGGCAAACGTTTACAAATTAGATTTTTTATACACGCTTTGTTTTGTATATGACATGTGTTGCGACAATAATGTAGAATAAAAGATGAAATGCATACGTTTCACTATGCTGTACCAACACTGCATTACAGAGATTATGTCAAAATGGGATATTATTATTATTATTTTCTAAACACAAAAGCATGTCATTTAAAAACTTTTTACCTGAAAAAACGGTGTTTTTGACCTTTCCGTGATGTAAACAAACTGGAACTATTGTATATGCAAAAATCACTCGCATTTATCGAGATATAACTGGTTTTTAAAAATATAGCAGCAATTAATGTCCCAGCAGTTCAGAACACATTTCTACATTTCATTACGCAGTCCGCCTTTGCTGGTTTTATTTATAAGTGGATAGAATAAGCACCGTATGATAAGCAACCACTCATAATTTAAAAAAAGAAGTACTATTATTCGTGCGTCAATGTAATATGGAATAATATTTTTGTCGTCATTTTGTATTTGGAACAAAAATGCACCCAGATTGTTATAAAAGTATTAATACATTTTGCTAATAAACCAGGCAATTTGTTTTTTGAATAGTCGTACGAATGAAGGTCTGGAGGAAAAACACGGAGAAGAGTATATCCCAGGTGTAACTGCCATTGACCGTGTAAGTGACATTCTGAATGAGTACCAGTCATGACATTCAGGCTAGTTTGGTTGTAAATTGCCGGGTTTTAGTCCGTCCCTTTGAAGGTTTTTCAGCTTATTTGCAAAAGCTGTTGACGGTCTAGTGAAAAACCTTTGCTGGAACTTTTGATATTCCCTTGGTGATAACTCGTCGGACTGACTATATTTCAGTCGTCGAGAGAGATTCGAGAAGCAAACAGCAAAGGCTGGTGGAACGTACGACGATAGATGCGGTTCGTTCAAATACTGGGTCGTTATTCGGAAGAGGTGAAGAGATTTTACAAGTGCTTATTCGATATGCTTGCAAATGCCGGGAGTAATGCAGTGAAATAGCGCATCTGACTTTACAAGGCAAATATCATTAAAATAATTTTCATTTGTTTAAGAACCAAATATTAACAAAAGTATACAGGATGATCCTGAAAACCAGGTTTTGACTTTGTAAGATGAAACGTTGTTGTTGAAGATGAGGAAGAAAACTTTATACAACTTATGACGTAACGTGTTCATTAAGAGAGATACATACCCTTGAATATTCGGGATAACAATTTGTTATTTGCAAAACGGCAAGCACTCATTGAGGTAAAACAATAAATTTTTGAATAGAATTAGTCTGATTTAATATCTGCCATCTGTGAACATTTGGGTTGTCACGTCACTAGGAAGCTAAGGGATGTCGTATTCTTAAGCAACACANGAAGCTAAGGGATGTCGTATTCTTAAGCAACACAAGTTTGTCAACCGGGGTTTTTCATAATTGGTTATGATACAATACTCATTTGTAGAGTAAATTAACACAAAACGCTCCATTGGTGTAACACGTGAATGGTTCTCGATAACATATTCAACTTTAGAAAGGTCGCTATATTTTTCCTGCCAGTAATTCAACCTTATTACGAGCTATGTTATTACACGCAAAATATTCACAGATGGTAGATATAAAATCATACTAATACTATTCACGAATATGAGTGGTTACATCTCACGTAATTTATTATATTCCCAATCGTAAAGCGTGTGGCTCTGCCTAAATAATCCGAGACCATAGGTCATACTATTTCATCGTAAGTTTTCACAACGAATCATCTCACGAAGTGTGTACCTAGAGTTGGGGATCATTCTGTTTATAACACTTTTATATACTACGTTTACTAGGGGCCGCGGTGGGGTGTATATGGTGGTCAGACTACTCGCCTCCCGCCTAGGCGAACCGGGTTCGATTCCCGGCGGGGTTGTTCTCGGTCTTTCATATGTAGGAATCGTGTCGCACGATGCCACTGGTTGGCTAGTTCTTTTGGTGATCTCCCGTCCGTTTCCCCGATGCTACTTCATACCTCGCTTACCTATCGTTATAATATAACACACTATAACATTACAATTTATTGGGATCACAGTACAGCTTATTTGTAGGTGTGGTCTGTCGGGTCGGTTGGCAGGGGCAGTACAGAACATAACATATATTTGACACAACAGCTGAATCTCGATATTTATTTAAAAAAATTCAGGCGGTAATTTTAGAAGGACAGAGTTGTAAAACAATATAATAAGATAAATTTAATTTTTGTTTGTAAAGATTTCCTTATACAGGTTTTCGGATGTGGAGTTGCACTAACATTTCAGCAGCCCACTGGCTGGAAGATGAAGCAGCTATCCTTGTATGAAGGGGTGTTTAAGTTTTTTAGTTACATAATCTGCCCCTTCGTCTTCAACCACATCGCGATTGTTGCAACAATTTAAAAGACACTACGACTCACAAATTTTCGTAAGTGATTTCAGTTTAAATTGTTTCGTAAATAAAAAGATCTGGGTAAAAAAAAATAATCCTCCAGAATGGAACGGGAAATTATCGGAATGTTTTATTTTACTGTATCACCCTTAACACAATACACTGAAATTAAAAACGTAATAGCTCTTACGCACAGCAGTTTCGCTTTGCACTAGTCGGGGACGCTGAGCGACATGTTGGCGTGTGTCTTTTTTAACGTTAACTGTGTCTTCCTGTCCATGTAAATGCAAATCTCCATCCATGTCCTCGTCATATTCTACGTTATTGTTGCTGCAGCCGTGGCCCACGCAATACATGCACATGGTAGAGCATTTTAAAGTGCTTCTGCGACACTCACAACTCCTTTCGCAGTCGTTTGTGCAGCTACAGAAAACAAGCTGCATTAGGCCTTCTAGGGCAGCGTTCTTTGAACTTGGTATGGGACGGAGACAACCGTTCACTATCTTTCATCCCCAGTATACTGAATCCATATTGACACCACACAGACCTGATGAAAGACTCTGAGTGAGTGCTCACGAGCAACTGTGGATGTTGGAGGAAGAATAGCATGGACAGGTTTATGATTTCTTCTATACCTTCACCTCAAGAATATGCTTGGTTAATACTTCGAATATAAACGTTATATGTTATTTGTATACTAGGCCTAAATCGTCCAATTGTTTCTACCAGAAATGAGAAAGTGTAGTGTATGTTAAATCATTGTTTTAAATTCTAAAATTGGAAAGAAGTGCTCACAGGCGCACCATGCCANAGAAAGTGTAGTGTATGTTAAATCATTGTTTTAAATTCTAAAATTGGAAAGAAGTGCTCACAGGCGCACCATGCCAATGCGTCGTGCTACGTTTCCATGCTTTTATGTTAATGTTTCTTGTCCTTTATGTGCTTATAAAATATTTTTGTATTTCTTTAAATGAGTTTTGGTGTCCATTACTTACTATTTTGAACCAGACTTGTAGGATGGTTGTTCCAGTCTGTGTTAGATGAATTATTTATTTTTACAGATATTAGAAAAAAGTTTTTTAACGCGTATTTTGCTTAAAACCTAAAAATTTGACAATGAAATATACTTAATAGTAAATATTGAAACCAATTAAAAAAACTATACATTTTTTGTTTATATAATAATAATAATAATTCGTTTTAGCATAACGTCTGTAACGCAGTGTTGGTACAACATAACAAACTGTAANTAATGTTTCGTGTCCTTTATGTGCTTATAAAATATTTTTGTCTTTCTTTAAATGAGTTTTGGTGTCCATTACTTACTATTTTGAACCAGACTTGTAGGATGGTTGTTCTAGCCTGTGTTAGATGAATTGTTTATTTTTACAGATATTAGAAAAAAGTTTTTTAACGCGTATTATGCTTAAAACCTAAAAATTTGACAATGAAATATACTTAATAGTAAATATTGAAACCAATTAAAAAAACTATACATTTTTTATTTATATAATAATAATAATAATTCGTTTTAGCATAACGTCTGTAACGCAGTGTTGGTACAACATAACAAACTGTAANTTTATATAATAATAATAATAATTCGTTTTAGCATAACGTCTGTAACGCAGTGTTGGTACAACATAACAAACTGTAAGATCACCAACTGTTATTTTAGAACGTTGTCTCAACATACAACACATACACAACAGGTTCATCGGTGGAACTGAGCTCGCCACTAATGGCACTCTTGCTTCCGATTGCTATATTTCGATAGTAAATAAAATCATACTTAAGATAAGAAAATTAGGTCTCAAATGCTTCGTATTACAGAGGCACGTATATTTCGCAAATTCTCACGTTGGGAGGCTACATTTAAGACATGTACTATAAACCATTGTTACTTTTATGGCTGTACCACAGTGGTTTTGACACTTCCTGGACAAGAATTTTACACGATTACACGATAACAAACAGGATAAAATAATGGANTACCACAGTGGTTTTGACACTTCCTGGACAAGAATTTTACACGATTACACGATAACAAACAGGATAAAATAATGGAACCGTATGGCATGCAACCAAATTTAATTAAATAAACAAGATGTTACTAATATAACTAATAAGCCTACTTTCCTCAATACGGATGGAATTAATTTTTAAATAAGTCCTTAAAAGCTGAGTTGGTTGGTAGTAATAGACTTTTCTTTGAAATCAATATCATTAGACATGAAACCAGAACCGTATACAAAATAAGTGAGACAATTACAAATACATACAGTACGTGTCTTACCCGGGACTTGAACCCAGAAAACCTCGTACAATAAGCTAGCGTGCACTGCACTTCATTAAGAAAGTCCAATTCGGAGCATAAACTTCGGATTTCGGATTTAATAAGTCTAATGTTTTGAACTATAGGGGTTTACTAAACTAAAATATTAATAGGGTTGTCATTTTGAAAATAAGTTACTGAGACACTTAAAACATATAACATTACATGGCCTATCGTAGCGCTTTTGTGTAAAGAACCTTGTGGAAATCGGTTGTTTGGTCCTTGAGATATGATATAAAATCTTAATTTTCTTATTTGATGCTATCGTACAAAATTGCCAAAAAAAAAGAGGCTCTATTTACGATACTTTTAAAATATAATGGCTGCATACTAAATTTGATTGAATTTTGTTAAATTGTTTAATATTTGTGCCGCCATTTTGAAAATCGTTGTCTAACATATTTAAATTAAGAAAGTTATTCCAGTGTAACATTTAGTGGGAATCTGATGATTGGTCTTCGAGATATGGCATAAAACCTCCATAATTTTTATACAGCAGTCTTCATAAATGGAGGACAAAAAAGTAATATCGTAGCACAGTCGATGATTGCTAACTGCAAAAATACAAAGTTATGATAGATGGCATAACTGCGCAGATATAGCACACAAATTACAATAATTTTATAGCCGCCATTCAGAAAATAGCTGTGCCATTAAAAAAAAAAATACATATATGATATGGCCTACCACAGTACTACATCTTCACCAAATTTTTTAAGAATGGGTTGATTGTTTCCCGAGACATAAGATAAAAATTTTATTTTTAAAATTATATACAAAATGGCAGAGAAATGAGGCTCTGCATAGACATATTTGATGTAGGTAATAGGCATTACCAACATACAAACATAAGTTGGAATTTGTTTCGTTGATAAAATATGCTGTGCTAAAATATTTATATAGCCACCCTTTTGCAAATAGGTGCCTGACTTACTTGAAACATACCAGTATACATCACCTGCTGCACTTCTATTTGTTTGCCAAATTTGGTGCCAATTTGTTAATTGTTTCCGAAGATATGACAAAAACATTTTATTTATTCGCTTGTCGCTATTTTACTACATGGAGGACAAAACATGCTTCCTGTAGATACAGTTGAAAGCTGTATTACCTTCTGCCAGCATTCAAAGTTAAGTTGGAATTAATTACATGGTTTCGACGATACGGCATTCAAAGCCAAAAATGACTACATAGCGGCCATTTTCAAAAAAAATGTCTGACACGCCACTTAACACCATCTGCCTCAGTACTACTTGTTTCCAGAAATTGATAGCAATCGGTCAATTGTTTCCTTAGATATGACATAAACTTTATTTATTCACATGGTGCTATCTTACAAAATGGCAGCCAAAATATGCTTGGTATAGATATATTTGATAGTTGTAATATCTTTTGCCAGCATATATAGTGATAAGTTGGAAATTATTTCATTGTTTCCACGGTACAACACTTAAAGCTCAAATAACTAAATGTCTACCATTTTTAAAATAAACACCTGACTTACTTAAAACATGCAATTTAACACATTTTACATGAGTACTACTTGTCTGCCAAATTTTATAGGTATTGATCATTGTTTCCCGAGATATGACATAAAATCATAATTTATTCGCATTGTTCTTTCTTACAAAATGGCGGAGAAAATGTGCTCTGTGTAGATAGAATTGATAGTTGTAATATCTACTGCCAGCATACAATGTTAAGTTGGAATTCATTAAATGATTTCGAAGAAATAGCATTCTAAATTATAAAATTACTCTATAGCCGCCATTTTGAAAATAAGTGTCTGAGATTCCACTTGATATTATCTCTCTTAACACTACTTGTTTGCCAAATTGGATAGGAATTGATCAATTGTTTCCAGATATATATGACAAAAATTGTATTTATTCTTAAAGTGCTATCTTCTAAAAGGCCGATAAAAGTGGTTATGTGTTAGTTTATACGATGCTCCTAACAGATGCTTTCAGTATAAAAAAGGTGGTTGAAATTTCTTAATGGTATGGCACATATGCCAAATAAATTAAAAAATTTATTAGCCGCCATTTTAAAAGTAAGTACCTAATAAAATCCAATCACTTATACATACTTGGCCCTATCATAGTATTATTTACCTGCCAAATTATGTGAGAAATCGTGTAATAGTTTTCAAGATATAATGAGAAATGTTTATTTCTTTGTTTGGTGTTATTTTCCAGAATGGTGGACTGGCTACTAAATTTATTTAAAAATTAAATCCTTGCATAACGCCCTGCCGGAATACAAAATTTGGTTTAAATCGGTTGAATGGTTCCCGATATATCACATATCCCAGTAAATTTTTCATGCCGCCATTTTGAAAGTAAGTGCCTGACGTGATCGAAAACTGTAATAGTCAGTTGTCCTTATTTAGTACTATACGTGTACCAGGTTTTGTGAAATTCTGTCTAAGCTTTTAAAAATCGAAAAAGGGGGACACACACACCCACAGACACACACACACACACATATACACACACATACACGCAAAGACACACAGGAAAGCGATCTCATAAGTCTTTCTTTCGGAACGTAAACTAATAAGACCCTGAGCAGTGAAAACAGTCAATGAATAAAATATTGTACAGTCCATTCACGGTTACTTCAAACTTTTCCGAAGCCCTGATAAAGTTCTACTTTCAGAATATTTCTGCAACTTATGCAAAATAAGCTAAACCCAGTCTATAAAATTGTACCAAAGGGCCAACGTACCGCATTCGTGCGCACTCACTTTAATAGTATTTCTATAAAAACTATTTATTACTCTTCTTTACAATCATAACTATTTTCTCTCTGTTTATATTCATGTATCAAATATTATATTAAAAAAATACAATGTAAGGAATAATTTTAATTTAGCCAAAAATAAGGTACTTTTATCTTAATAGAAGTATAAAACGTTTCTCATACATTACATATTTTATAAATAACCAAACACGTCTTACATGGGGTGATTTTTCAAAAGTTATATTCAAACAATGTGAAGAAATCGCGAATTGACTATAATAATTTACTACGTGACTTTTTGAAAACCAAACCTTGAAAAATGTCTCTGCCCCTACCTGCACACGTTTTAATTGGCGCACTGTCTAGCAAGCGCCCAGTAATGCTGGAAACGTCGGAGGAGACGCAGTTTCATTTCAAACGTCGAAGAAAAAGTGTTTATGAATACCAGTATGATTTATTTTGCCTTCTCTTTGTTTATTGCATATACATTTAAAAAATCACCAAATTTGTAAAATATTTACTTTCCTAATAATCTAACTGTTTCACTTGACCGATACGTGAATAAAGTGAGCAGGCATTTGGCAATGTTGATTTTACATATAGCCGAAGAATAAGCAATGTGCATACAAGTACATCTTAAGCGGGGCTTTAAAAAGTGCTTATTTTACCGTGAACATCCTATAGTTATATTGTCTCAGGTGAGTGTAGTAGTATTCTTCTCATACTTCAAACAAATTTTGAATTTTTTAGATAAATATTCTACTACCTGGGTGCTGGTGGTTTTAAGCCTGGCCGCTAGGTTTGATTTTTTTTCCTTTCGCGATACATAACGGGGTTGGTTACAGACGGCGTTAGCATATGCCGCGACATAGACGGGCGTTGGGGTGATGACTTGACTTTATGTGTCCAGGTTATTTTTCCCTGGGGTATGCCAGTGACTTTCTAAGGACTAGTGCAACGGCCAGTGGTTGCCGATTCATAATTTTTTTGGCCGTTCGGAGTGAACTACCTCCTGTGCGCTGCTTAGAATCGTGAATCGTTCGTGTGCTTTAGGTAAAAATGGACACAAAATAGCAATCGCGTGCAGGCGGGCCTCTTGTGGGTCATGGCCCCCGTCAGAAGGGCTTATACCGTTTAAACTATTTTAGNCGGCACAAAGTAGCAATCGCGTGCAGGCGGGCCTCTTGTGGGTCATGGCCCCCGTCAGTAGGGCTTATACCGTTTAAACTATTTTAGTCTCCTTTAAAAGTTGTATAATTATGAATACATTTGCATGTAACTACATTGTTTAGAAGTCTTGTGCGTGTATAAAAAGAAATTAATAAATGTCTTAGTGCTACGCGGAATACGGCTAATAGCTTCACCGGGGCTGTTCTTTCTTACACGCTGGCTGCAGTAGTCGTTACACAAGAGAGTGCTTTTAGAAAGATTAAACAATATGAATTATTTTTAAATTCTAGTCCGAATAGTACCTAATGCGTTAGCATGATATTTCGAGTCAAAAATAATGTGTCTTAAAAGCCAGCGTTGTTTAAAGTTGTCATATTATCCCACATTGATTCATCATGCCTTCACACCCAGGATTAAGGGTTCCGTCTGGCTAAACCGCCGCACGATGCTCGCAGTCATGCTTAGATATGAAAACTCCTGTGCAGAATTTTTGATGTTATCGAGGAAAGTGCAGCACATTACATGTTTATTATTGCATAGTAAAATAACATGGTTACCACTTAAAATGTGAGTTACCGACGTGAAGACTGCACGCCAGTTCTGTGCCTTGCTCCAAGAGGCGATGAAGCATGCGGTGGGCATACCTAGATCTCCCATAGAAATCCTGGAATTTGTTGCGTCACACGCAAAATACATACAGCAAGGCCTAACTTTCAATACAATATATAGTCAAAGAAAATATGAGTTTCCCTGGAGAAAATACTAAGTATCCACTGAATAAACAGCATTTAAAAATTAGTTTTATAAATAAACCTGGAATTGAAAGAACAGTGGATATGATCAAGTCGGCATGAGATCGGGCGGTATTTGCATTGTTAAATAAATTAATATTATTCAACGTTTGTATCGCTTAGGTATAGGGAGATGGGATTAAAATATTGGAGTAAAAAATACCCCATGAAATATTTACGTTAAATATAAAATATTGATTGAGAAATATTGTATTAAAGTTTGAACTGTAATCAGTTTGGTAGGAATTAACGTTTATTTAATTGTATCAGTTTTATTTACTAGTCACATTTTATCCAACTTAATAAATTACTTGCTTATATTTAGTGTTGAATATAAAATATTGAAATTTTTTATCCAGAAAATTAATTTATTTCAACTTATTTTTATTTGATTTGTGTAACCTGTCTTTGGTTAGTTCCATAGACCTACTTTCATACAACCGTTTTTACAAACTTGGGAATATAATTTGCAGAATTGGCCATTTAAAAACAAGTCGTGTAGAGAGCCCATATATTCAGCATGTCCTAGAATCATCCTCTATATTTAAGTACACTGTTGGTTTTGCTCTTCTTTTTCAGGTGTGTAGTTTGGTAATGATAAGCGTTTATACGACATTTCAAAAAAATGTATTTACGTAATATTTTAATCTTTTTAAATGCACTTTATAGTAAACACGTATTTTGAACGGAGTTTACGATTCAGGTTCAAGGTTTTACCATAGGTATTTGCAGTAAAATTGAACAATGTAATTTATTTTCACTTTACTGTGNTGTATAATTATGAATACATTTGCATGTAACTACATTGTTTAGAAGTCTTGTGCGTGTATAAAAAGAAATTAATAATTGTCGTAGTGCTACGCGGAATACGGCTAATAGCTTCACCGGGGCTGTTCTTTCTTACACGCTGGCTGTAGTAGTCGTTACACAAGAGAGTGCTTTTAGAAAGGTTAAACCATATGAATTATATTTAAATTCTAGTCCGAATAGTACCTAATGCTTTAGCATGATATTTCGAGTCAAAAATAATGTGTCTTAAAAGCCAGCGTTGTTTAAAGTTGTCATATTATCCCACATTGATTCATCATGCCTTCACACCCAGGATTAAGGGTTCCGTCTGGCTAAACCGCCGCACGATGCTCGCAGTCATGCTTAGATATGAAAACTCCTGTGCAGAATTTTTGATGTTATCGAGGAAAGTGCAGCACATTACATGTTTATTATTGCATAGTACAATAACACGGTTACCACTTAAAATGTGAGTTACCGACGTAAAGACTGCACGCCAGTTCTGTGTCTTGCTCCAAGAGGCGATGAAGCATGTGGTGGGCATACCTAGATCTCCCATAGAAATCTTGGAATTTGTTGCGTCACACGCAAAATACATACTGCAAGGCCTAACTTTCAATACAATATATAGTCAAAGAAAATACGAGTTTCCCTGGAGAAAATACTAAGTATCCACTGAATAAACAGCATTTAAAAATTAGTTTTAAAAATAAACCGGGAATTGAAAGAACAGTGGATATGATCAAGTCGGCATGAGATCGGGCGGTATTCGCATTGTTAAATAAATTAATATTATTCAACGTCTGTATCGCTCAGGTATAGAGAGATGGGCTTAAAATATTGGAGTAAAAAATACCCCATGAAATATTTACAGTTTACTGAGGTAGAGGACGTTAAATATAAAATATTGATTGAGAAATATTGTATTAAAGTTTGAACTGTAATCAGTTTGGTAGGAATTAACGTTTATTTAATTGTATCAGTTTTATTTACTAGTCACATTTTATCCAACTTAATAAATTACTTGCTTATATTTAGTGTTGAATATAAAATATTGAAATTTTTTATCCAGAAAATTAATTTATTTCAACTTATTTTTATTTGATTTGTGTAACCTGTCTTTGGTTAGTTCCATAGACCTACTTTCATACAACCGTTTTTACAAACTTGGGAATATAATTTGCAGAATTGGCCATTTAAAAACAAGTCGTGTAGAGAGCCCATATATTCAGCATGTCCTAGAATCATCCTCTATATTTAAATACACTGTTGGTTTTGCTCTTCTTTTTCAGGTGTGTAGTTTGGTAATGATAAGCGTTTATACGACATTTCACAAAAATGTATTTACGTAATATTTTAATCTTTTTAAATGCACTTTATAATAAACACGTATTTTGAACGGAGTTAACGATTCAGGTTCAAGGTTTTACCATAGGTATTTGCAGTAAAATTGAACAATGTAATTTATTTTCACTTTACTGTGNACGATTCAGGTTCAAGGTTTTACCATAGGTATTTGCAGTAAAATTGAACAATGTAATTTATTTTCACTTTACTGTGGAAGCAGAAAATGTCCGTGTTATAATAAAAATGCATATACTGTAGGTACTTCCACACAAAGCATTAGGTTGAGTTAAAGACGACGAGAGGAAGGGGTTGCACTGTAGTAGTGGCTGATGTTATACTGTATCGCTGCAAGCATAAAGATTACGTCATAAACTAGTTCGCCAGTTCCCCAATTTCCTTTCTTCTATATGCTACGAGCATCCGGAAACATGAAAAAGCGGCATCCTCGCACAATGTTGCTTGACTTCATTTCATAAATAACTATTGCACGTGTTCCAAAATATTGCGTGCTGTTCACACATGCCATTTAATTGGAGACATGTTTCATTTCCCCAACCCATGGTTTGGAAAAACAACCTGCGGACTGAGGAACATAACGCGCTGAATAAATAAGCTGCGTTCCCTCCGCAACGGCGAACGAAACATTCCCTTTGCGCAGTCATATTTACTGCCAGTTGTTCGATTCGGTTCACGAGCGGTCGTGTTTGTTCAGGGTGGTTTTGCTCTACCGCACAGGTACCCAATAAATATCTTGGGCTCGCACGGTCTGGAAACAGAAGCGTTCGTAGAAATAACAAAGTGAAAACCAGTTTAACATTTGACGAATTTCGAAAACATCCTTTTCTGCCCCATGTCAGAACTCAGTCTCGTAAAATTATTTTATAGCTTCCTTCGAAACAATTAATTTAACTCTGTTAAGTATTTAATTTTCGTGAATGCATATATANAAAATTATTTTATAGCTTCCTTCGAAACAATTAATTTAACTCTGTTAAGTATTTAATTTTCGTGAATGCATATATATTGTTTATTTATAAGCTGTTTGAAAAATGTAAAGGCGGTGTCATATAAAACAAATATAACTCTAGAAGATCAATTAGTGTGTCTATCCTTTATGTTATAAAAACGTTTATCATGCAGTATGGATATCACAAAATTAATTTTGTGTTGAGTTAAGCGGTTTNAAAATTATTTTATAGCTTCCTTCGAAACAATTAATTTAACTCTGTTAAGTATTTAATTTTCGTGAATGCATATATTGTTTATTTATAAGCTGTTTGAAAAATGTAAAGGCGGTGTCATATAAAACAAATATAACTCTAGAAGATCAATTAGTTTGTCGATCCTTTATGTTATAAAAACGTTTATCATGCAGTATGGATATCACAAAATTAATTTTGTGTTGAGTTAAGCGGTTTNATCCTTTATGTTATAAAAACGTTTATCATGCAGTATGGATATCACAAAATTAATTTTGTGTTGAGTTAAGCGGTTTAGAGTGACATTTATTTTACGTAGTATTGACGCGAGGACATGTACAACGCGATACAGAAATATGTTTACAATCTCGGACAGATACACTCATTTACACAAACAGGAGTGCCAACCCTTCTTTCTTGCACGATGAATGTAGAGTGGGTCCATGTACCTTTGTTTTATCGAAGAGCTTTGTTAAAGTAATTTATGTACACACATTCATTGTTCTAACGCAAATACTTTTCATAACACCCCAGNATCGAAGAGCTTTGTTAAAGTAATTTATGTACACACATTCATTGTTCTAACGCAAATACTTTTCATAACACCCCAGATAATATAATTTTTGCCCATCAATTTTCCTGTCTAGAGCCGTTCAACATTGAGGCCAGCAGTGGGTGTGCTTTTTTTCAAAATGTCTATTTTTTGTGAGGAACACTCTACCTAAGTTTGTGCATACATTTCTGAATCAAGTTTATATAAGACCACTAAACGTGGCGACAATAATAAAGGCTGCAAACGCTGTATCCTACGTGACGAAGAACATTTTTTCTCACTCTGACAAGCAGCAAAGCCAGAAAACTGTTTGCTTGCAGAATGCGTGGAATTGCAATAAAGAGGCGGGACGCGAGGCTTCCTCGCCGGAAATTAGTAACAACGAGAGGGGCTCCCGGCTTCTTTGACGAGACGTGCAAATAACTGCTTTTCCCCACTTCGTTTCCTCCACTGTTCCCTTCTTTCTTTTCACCCGCCCTCCGACTCCTCATCATTTTAATTCCCACGCCGCTTCTCTATCCGTCTATAAATTCGCTTCTCGTTTCCCGGCGCTGCTCCTAATGAATGGAATCTCTTAATTAAACGCAGTCTAGCCATTTGCTGTCTCGCTCCAAACACGTCGGGTGCTCGCAGTAGGAACCTCTTTCATACAAACCTCTGCTTGTCCCCTGCCAGACTGCTCGTGTCCTTCGACGGCAACTTATCTTCGCGCAGGGCTCTCGGCGACACGGCGGTACAAGATGACCGCCGAAGAACGAAGGTTACGTTGAGGTCTGCGAGTGAGTATGAAACCTCGCAGAATCGTGAGCGAAGGCCCACGAAGCAGCCTACGGGCAGTTTCGATGACCCTGATTAGCATTTACTGCTATACCCACTGTGTGACCTTCCGACAAATGTTAAGTAAACTTTTATATGAACGCGATGACTTCACAGACGTGCAGATTAAGTGAAACTGTGGAACTAGTAGAGACATAAAAATAACCCGTAATGTGTTTATTCATACGCTTACGCGCGTGAAACAACAGAAATATAAATAAATTAATTCAGTGTCCACAAATTTTGACGTTATGCCTTTAAAGCAACGTGTACAAACGGAAACTACATTAGACAACTATACTGAGAGTAGCTATGGCAGTCAATTCACCCGTTAAATTAAATGCAGTTAAAGAGAGGAAATAATTTAGGTCGTTGAATTCAACAGTGCTTAGTCAAGCATAGAAAATTATACCAGAACATGACGTGTAACGAGAAGAACACTGTACTCAATGCATTTCAGACGAGTGTCTGTAGACCTCGGCGGTCATAGTTTTTGCGTATCATTAGTGTGCATATGCGTTTTCACCCATCAATTTTTTAACGTAGAATCTGAACCTACAAGGACCTCTTATAGTAGTGGGGGAATATGCATTTTTATAGTTTAAACTAATCAAACCTAAAGTACCCTATAATACTGATTGAACTCAGTTTAAACTAACCTACAGTCACAGTGCGATAATTGGCGACTCCATAGCTCGATTCAAGACACGCATGCGCTCTAACTACTGTGCGTAGACGCTTATAATTTCAGTGAAGGTGGTCTTTGTGGTCAGTGTTGTTGAGATCATTAAAACCGTGAAAGTGTTGAATTTAAATATGGTCGAAACATTCACAATGGAAAAAAAAATAGATCCTAATCAGCACGTGTGGCGGTGCCCTTAATGCGAGCGCACTCAATAGCTGGCTGATTGTACATTGCTGTTGGATGGGCGTTGTGTGTGATAGGCTCCACCGTACCATAAAGGGCTCAGCTGGAGGTCGCTGATTTGTTGCTATCGCCCTGCGCCTTGTTGCCAGTGCGTGAGGCAATTTTGTCGAGACGCGCTGTTCAAGTTGTGTTTTGACATTGAAGTTTCACTTCTGTATAATTAGGTAATTGATGAGTGAGTGTATAGAACAGTCCTGTTGGAGACAAGGTGGTGGCATTTTCTATCTTAAGTCACCTCAAGTTTGGCTTTACATAATCTTCTGCCATGAGTTTTGCTCAGAGATTCGTTGCCGCCTAAAAACTTCACTAATCAGTTAATCGTACTTGTGGACTTGTAAACTTTTGTTTCTTGATCTAATCAACCCTGCTCACTCAATGCATGATCAGCATGAATTAACTTAGATGTATCATACACCAAGTGGTGTTGAGACGTTTGTCATACCGACGTGTTCAGAATGAAGGTTTCGTCATGTGAATTGAGACATGAGATTGAGAAACAGTGGAACGAAAATATGGAAGGGAACAGGGGCTTCGCAAGAAAATTCGCATTACGGTAATGTCCGTAACATTATCCCCATGATTATATCCACCTAAAAATTTCTCGAGTCCTGAAGAGCATAGAGACTGCAGGAGAGAACATGATCTTTGGTATTATTCAGCAGACAAAGCACTGCTTCTGCGATTTATGATTCATGCCATTCAGCCGCACCGCTGCAGGGCAGAGCTTGTGTAGCTGTTATTATGGAAAATAAGTTGTTGCATCACCACTAAAAGCAGTTGACAAAAATTAACGACGTGAAAAGATAGATTCAGAAATATATAAATAATGTGCTGTTGATGGAAATACGCACAGAACTGCTGGAAATAAGACTTTTACACAGCAGGATGAAGGCCCATGTAAAATGGCTTATTATACTTCTGACACGAGAATCAATTCTCTATATATAACAAGAATATTCACTTTTAGTATCACAAGATAACAAAATCACAAACAAGTATTCTTTCTAAAATATAGTTTGGTTGCTAGCAGCAGTTAATCCAGCATAACCTACAGTGCTCTAGTAGCACTGTAGGTTATGCTGGACATCCCATTAATGGGATAATCCCATTAATGATTAATGCTGGACCATTAATGAACCCATTCTTTATGTAACGTACACACGAATGTTGAATACATCTGATCTTTCTGTGGTATTTGTATATTCCCAGGAATTGGTAGAATTTTGGAAAAGTGACTGTTTTGTAAACGGCGAATAAACGCATTTTAGGTTTCTGTATTATTGATACCTCCCCAGCGCTATGGCGTATAAGTAGGTATTCATTCTGCTCTCTGCGTAAGGCGCCAGCAATTGATGCTAGCCCTCAGTGTTATGGCATAGGAATATGTTGACGCTACTATCCCTAGGTCCAATTTACCAAATAAATTCACCTTCTTTGCGAGTTAACATATGTCAGTTTTATTTTCGCTTAACAGGTTAACTTCTACATGAACACACGAGACAACTATCCCCCCTCCCCCTAGCTACGTAGGCTATGTAGGGCTTGACGCGGCGATTTGTGCCGTGGGGAGCAAGGTTCGTCACACTTCCTGTATGTCTCTACTTAGCTGTCTCGAGGCGATGGTCCATCTCCCAGCCGGCGACCTCGGGACCGCTCCGTCACTTGGTGGACGGGCTGCGACGCCTGGGCTGCGACAGTTCCTCGCCGACCGGTGTTGACGTCTCGATGCCTTCTCCCGAACTCGTTCCTCCCGGCCCCAGTCCGCACTCCTCGCTTCAAATCGGCCGACTGCCTCGTTCCTTCCTCTTCCTCGTGTTTTTGTAAGCTCGTTCGCCATTTTAAACTCGCATCATCTCTACTTGTGGCCGGGCTGACCGCCACGTCCTCTGGGTCGTAAAAACGTGTTCGGCGCTCCGGCTACCCGAACGTGGGCCCAGCGTCGTCCGGCGATTCTGGCATCGAAGTTAATTACTCCGCCCTGCACGTGCTGGAACACTTGGTGGCNTCTTCCTCGTGTTTTTGTAAGCTCGTTCGCCATTTTAAACTCGCATCATCTCTACTTGTGGCCGGGCTGACCGCCGCGTCCTCTGGGTCGTAAAAACGTGTTCGGCGCTCCGGCTACCCGAACATGGGCCCAGCGTCGTCCGGCGATTCTGGCATCGAAGTTAATTACTCCGCCCTGCACGTGCTGGAACACTTGGTGGCCCCTTGGTCAGCGCATGTGTTTCTTCTGCCTCCGGATAACGCGTCGCTATTATTCTCGCACGCTCGCCAAAAGTTCTCATTATTTATCGCGGTAGCCGGCTCGGGAGAGACGCAGCTGCTGGTGTGAGCTTAGTGTCGCCTTGTAGCTGCGAGACGCAGCTGCGCCTGTCTTCCTCCGCATGTGGCCACGTGTTCGTTCCGCCTCGGAATCCTAGCGTCATTCTTCTAGCACGCTCGCCAAACCTTTAATATTTATTGCGGTATCCAGCCTGCGAGTTTCAACAGAGTTTGCCTTCTGACGAAAACATATCTTTCGGGACGCGAGATGCGTCATTATAACCTAAGTATTTACTTGAAAAGTTGCAAATTCCGATTCCGCTTAGTAGTTATGTGACGGTACTTGTTCAAACTACCGCCACATTACTACTAAGCGGAACCGTGTTGCTTCGGTACACCATGTATTGCTGCATATATCAGAAAGTGTGATATATTGATTGAAATAGGGTTATGAGGGAAATTAATTTTGTTTGGGTATTAAATAAAGAAGCGGAAAACTTGTTTAACAACATTATTGCTAGCATCTATATTTAAATTTAAAACATAATGTTTGTAAAAAATATTTATTGCATTTATACGTTTAAAGTTTATACGTTCGAAGTTTTTCCGAAACTATGAGTAACAGTTATGCATACTTAGTATTGTAATCCATGTACTCTTTCGTACAGATGAATTTATCTCCAGAGTTCATTTAAACAATAATAACTTTTGGTTAACTTAAAGAAAGTCTCTATATATATAAGAATAGACCTTTGACCACATCTTGTAATTTTTATAACATTTAATAAAATTATACTTTGGAGTATATCATAGTTTTCCCTATTATCTTTTGGTAGTAGAAGCAAACGCACTGAAAGACACGATAAGTTAATTTCCAGCACGAAAAATAAACTTTCGAAATTACTACCTCCCACAATTCATGGTTCGTATTCCGCGCTCGACCAAATTCGAAAAAAAAAAAAACGAGGCATTTTGTATGAGTTCCAGAACAATGATGCGGGCTGTATATTTACACATTTCCGGATGCAATGGCGTGCAATTAGGTTCACTCGTTTGTAAATTCAGTGCGTGCCGGGTCGGGGATGGGCGTAACTACATCCGAGGGAGTCGGAGGTAAGGGTCCGAGGTATTCCAGGCGGCTGCAAACAAAAGCCGGTGGGGCGTGTCGAATAAAATGTTGATGTTCTGCGCTAAAGCGAGCAGCTGCAGGGGTGGGGTCCAGGAGCAGTGGGAGTTTCCAGAGGGTTGGGTTGGGGGAGGTTTTGGTGCAGACACCTGTGAAAACAGCGCCGGGCGGCAAACAAATAAGGGCTCGTGCGCCACCGGAGCACCCTCGGATTTGCACGGTCGCTGCCACGCACGTAGCGGTGCGCCCGACCAACGTTAAACAATTCAACGCAATTTCGTGCAGTTGGAGTAGGCTACTGCTCCACCAACTCATCTAAAGACATTGTGATTTAGCGCTGTATTCGCCTTCAGCGTGAAACGTATCTAGTCGCATGGCCATGGGCGTGGTGACAGAGAGGGAGAGTTGAACAAAGTACGTAGTTTATTTTACAACATAGCAAATGGCACAGCGTCCCTCAGTGTAAGTGCTTCTCTGGCCACCACTCTGTCGTTTTTTTAAAATAATTTTTAACTAATTTTAAATAGTGATGAACTCCCTGTGAAAAAGCAGGAACAGCAAGCTTACCATTTTGCTAAGAAATAACCGATGTTATGTAGCTACGTGTAAAAGTGAGGAGAACCTCGATTAATTTCAAAATTAGATTGAAATACGAATGATGTAAATGCTAATGACTTACGTACTGGCCCGCCGATGATCCATATCCAACGCCATATGAACTTTCAATAACATAATTTTCCAGAGGGTCCACAATCGTAACAAGAGTAAAAAAAAAAAAAAAAAGTAACACCTCAAGTAAGTTTGGTCAAGGACTCTATGAGTTTTTCTATAGTCATTATCAGATTTTCCTGTACTGCTATACTGTCCTGAATGAGATATACGTTGCGTATTTGCCTTTGCCTTCAGTGCTCAGACCCATATCATTTAGTTGTAAAAACTAAAATTAACTTGTTGTACATGNGCGTATTTGCCTTTGCCTTCAGTGCTCAGACCCATATCATTTAGTTGTAAAAACTAAAATTAACTTGTTGTACATGCAGAAAATAATTTAAATTGAACAATATTTCATTGAGGTCTGGTTAAGGGGAAAATACTTCATTGTATAACTGATGGTTGAACATATCTCCATTTCTGAAGACATCTCCTTACCAAAGACATATTAATATTTTTATGTAACAACATCTGCCACTAAAACATATAATAAAGCCTTGTGCCAAGATGATCCTCCAAAACATCTAATTATGATTAGATAAAGTTATTTGTCGAGTTTCAAAACGACATAACGTTTGGAATTACGACAGTGAAATTGAGAGTAAATATAGAATGTGCATATCGACATTTGGACTACAAGACTTACTATAGTGGTGGGAGTTCCAGTGTTACGAAGCAACTAAGCAACGTCTGGTGAAGCTATCGAAGCGCGTAATTATTTTACAGCTTATTTTAATGAACGAACACTGTTATTAGTATTTTACAGAATTTGTAAGTAACAGTTATTATTAAAGACAAATATGTTTAGTGTTTTCTTACAACTTCAATCTGCTGTTCAAACTATTTGTATCTTTTGTGGAAATTTTCTTCCACCTGGTCCTAAGCAGCTTTTATTTCTAGAATAGTGGCGGCCAATGTCTTTCGTTTTTGATAATACGAATATTGAATTAAAGCAATCGCAGTGTAATACAATACATTAAGAAGATAATGATATGTTCTGACTAAAACGAGAATGATTTTTAACAGGCAATAAAGAGGTTAACGAATGCCTGTTGGATTGAGGCTCTAAAAAAATAACACGGTGGAAGGTAGAGAGTGCCAGGCGTTAGTCCACACTTTAAAATCAAACCAGTAGTTATAATTTATTTTAACCACGAACTGCATGTTTAGCAGTGCAGTGTTGGTACAGGATATAGGGATATAACCGTAAAATAACTATCAGGTAATGTCTACTGTCTTTTATGATCAATTAGCTCTGTGGTTACGCAATTTTGCGGACGGAGTATCTCATATCAAGAGTGTTGAAGTCAAAACCTTGGTGTAGGTGATTCCTCGAGATACTCCTGTTTCCTTCCTCGTTTTCATTCCTCCGCTGCTACAGCACCATGTGTCAATACAGCATGGTGTAGCGTCGCAATGAAAGGGTAGGGGAAACGGGAGATCCCAGAGAAAACCCGCCGACCAGCGGAATCGTCCGGCACGAATCCCACATGCGAAAACCTGGGTGCGACCCCACCGNCGAATCCCACATGCGAAAACCTGGGTGCGACCCCACCGGTAATCGAGCCCAGTTCGCCTAGGTTGGATGCAAGTAGTCTGACCACTATACCTCCGCGGCCAGCCACAACAAGGACGGTCGACGCCGCATGTGACAAGGGGCCGTACGGCTCGTACGTGCAGCACCGCACGTCGCGTGACGTCAGTAAGTCGCTAATGGACGCCTGTTTTATCGCCGGTGCCGGAACCCCACAAAGGATATTTTTTTTCTCTAACTGTTATTTTTAAAATCTCGTTAATTATTGTTGTCATTCAGGCGACCTTCGTAGCGGCAGCTGGTTTCACGTCGACCTACCGTGCAAAGAGGTCATGAGCAGGTAATCCCTAATAAAGTATAAATATCGCGCGTCATTATNTTGCACGTCGACCTACCGTGCAAAGAGGTCATGAGCAGGTAATCCCTAATAAAGTATAAATATCGCGCGTCATTACAAGCGTGATCTAGGTTTACCTTAGCATGTACGTACTCCAACGGCTAGCTCATAGACACAGAAAACTGAGGTTTCATAAAAATCTGTAATATATATATTTCGTTCAGATTCTTCACTGAGCAACATGTAGAAATCTGCAAAACTTTCTTACATAAGCAGATAATAACACTGTAGTTATATTTTCCCACACATTCATATAAATAAGTAAGCTCTCTAAATGGACAGTTCATTGAACATGTGCTAATAAATATTTTAATTGATACGAACAATAAGTATTTTATAACCAGACATATAAGTAGAAGGAAATAGGGAGACTGAGGTAACGGGATTGGGATCGGAGCTCGGAGCTGTTCATGCTCTGTCCTTCCGGTCGGCTGGCAGCCATCTTGTCCACCATGTTTTTGTAGGTTAATTTGTTCACTGACCCCGGTAACCTTTGATCTTTAACCCCGGTGACCTTTGATCGCAAAACCCCAAAAATTTAAATTTAAAAATTCACGAAAAAATTATTAACAAATTCGTTTAAAAAGTTGTTAAATTTATTGGAAATTATTATGAAAATTAATTTTAGTTATTATAAAAATATTATTAATTTTTTTTTTTAAAAACCTGACATTTCTGGAAGTACACCCAAAATCACGCCCACCACCCCTCCATCCCCCTGAACAAAACCACCAATGTTTCTCATTCTAACGTATGCAACAATCTCGGTTTTTCGTTTGTCATTTAGATATACATTGTCGGAGAACGCCATCTTAGTTTTTCGTTTGTTATTTGTTTATACATTGCTACAGGTCGCCATCTTCGATTAAATATATTTTTTCAACGCCTAGGTGGCGCTAGTGTATTAATTTACATACCAGGCGAGTTGACGATTTAGACAACAGGCGGCAGCAATATTTATTTAAGATTTAGAAGTTTGGGTTGCACTGTTGGCGCCTTCTATAGTAGATTCTATTATTAACACATAGGTGGCGTTAATTTCTCGATTTCGCAGCCAGGCGAGCTGTCAGCCCCCACCCACTCTGTCGATTCAGCTGCCAGGCGAGCTGTTGAGACTCATTATTCCTTTATAGAGATACGAAAATCTGTAATTTTTATCATATTTAAAAAAAATATATTTTCCAATTAGCAGTATAAATACGTGCCTAATTTATAGAAAAAGAAAGTGTTATTATCGAAGATTTCTCCGCCACTGCATCCCAAAAAAAAAAATTGTTTCTGAGCCTGTTACGATATCCACGCTATCTAAACCTATTCATTCAAACAACTAAATGTAATAAAACATACCTGTAGCAGTTGGCAACATTTACAATACTTATTCATCACTAAAATCTTAATAAGTAACATATTTCTCATTTCAGGAAATAAACTATTTACACCCCACGTTGTAACGAGAAGGTTGTAAGTGAATCTAATAATTATGTTTAAATTCACTTTGAAATTAAACATTTCAACAACTAAAAGATATTTTTATACATAATGAAACATCAGCATAACGAAAATGAATTTTTCATTTTGTATTATCTTTTTTGTTTAAACGAAAGTGTGCCAAAACTAGCTAGTATATATATAGAAATATTGTACGTAGGTCCCCTAATTCTGCGGAGAGTTATGGTAAATTTGTACAAGTTCTTTTCTGTGAAATATAGGAAATATTTTTTGACCTGCAAGAAACCCACAGATGCAATTCAGAGCATGATATATCTTACGATTAAAGCAAACAATAGAAGCGTTCAGCTGCTACTGCAGACTCTGCTCCACTTCTTTAACGTAGTGTAGTGTGCTCAAAGAAATATCTCCCTCTTTTCATCCTTACAATTTTCATCACGTCACCAACGAAAAAAAAATATCCATGCGATTGTTACTTTACGAACGTTCTAAAACAAAACCAGTGCACATATCGCATTTCACATGATGAATCTTGAAGCAAGGATTACAAATATGGAGTTTTAAGATGTTCAGAAATATCATTAATTATAAGAAAGTGATATTTGTTGTTCTGCACAGCGCTTAACCTTTTTCTTATTTTACAACAAGCAAGAAATTCTCGACTACCTTTAGTAAATGTAGCTATCACACCAAAAATTATGAGTGATGTAAAATTTCTCATCTCTTACGGGTATATCTGTAGCTACTTGTTTTTATTTTAATGATGTCATTTACCAGTGGGATTCTTCTATAGACCTACGATTACTGTTTAAATTCTGCATATTTGTGAGTCACGTTAACTGGCCATGGTTTCAGAACTATTCGGTTTATATAAAATGAAGAAACATTTCTTTAATATAAGGCTGTTTTCTACGTAACTACCATACATTTATGACTACTTTTAAGTTAATTCCATATTATTTACTTTTTGCTTTATTGCACACGGATTGCCAAAATAATTAACCCGTATTATCATGGCATAGAGACGAATAAAAAATTGACGACGTTCAGCTAAGATTATTGCATTGGATCTCATAATATACCAGATTCACTACCACATTAAAAAAATTAAGGATCTTTAAATCACGTTAAAATGTGTAAAATATACACCTGTTTGCTCATTTATATATGACCTTGCACGTTTCTTTAATATTGCCTATAAGATGCTACTTATTTCTATCAATGTAGTAAATTATTTGTAAGAAATATTGTGAGTTTCCCGGTGAAGTAATTTTGTACTATTAGAAGATATAATACTTTTATTGTCGGCGCGTTTATAAGAATAATGCTTACCTTTAAAAATAAAACCTTTGAAGTGAAAATAAAATATGGCGTTATTTTATGACAAAAATTATACTGTGCACAGAATTTGCGTGCCAATTTGTTTAAAATATAGAGAAATGAACTTGTACAGTACATGGCAATAAAGAAAAATGATGTTTTCTTATATCCGGGAGGCATTCGTTGAAGAAAACTCGTGCATTTCGACGCAGACTGCTGATAATGACTTCTATCAAATGATCACGCCCGGTGTGCTTCTTGCTGTGTGCGTAAATAAAATTTCTGTCTGATTGGACAAACGCTTCGTGGTGTTATTTATTTATTTAGTTTTCATTTTCGAGCGTTGCAACTATGACGTTGGGTAACAGAGTAAATGCTTGGGGTTTGTGTCCGAAAAGTAAAAGCTAGCGGTACATTTCAAAGGAAGTATTCAGGACACTTACGTCTCTACATGGTACGCAAGTCGTTTGTCATGGCAAGTGCTGNGTAAATTATTTGTAAGAAATATTGTGAGTTTCCCGGTGAAGTAATTTTGTACTATTAGAAGATATAATACTTTTATTGTCGGCGCGTTTATAAGAATAATGCTTACCTTTAAAAATAAAACCTTTGAAGTGAAAATAAAATATGGCGTTATTTTATGACAAAAATTATACTGTGCACAGAATTTGCGTGNAATAAAACCTTTGAAGTGAAAATAAAATATGGCGTTATTTTATGACAAAAATTATACTGTGCACAGAATTTGCGTGTCAATTTGTTAAAAATATAGAGGAATGAACTTGTACAGTACATGGCAATAAAGAAAAATGATGTTTTCTTATATCCGTGACGCATTCGTTGAAGAAAACTCGTGCATTTCGACGCAGACTGCTGATAATGACTTCTATCAAATGATCACGCCCGGTGNTTGAAGAAAACTCGTGCATTTCGACGCAGACTGCTGATAATGACTTCTATCAAATGATCACGCCCGGTGTGCTTCCTGCTGTGTGCGTAAATAAAATTTCTGTCTGATTGGACAAACGCTTCGTGGTGTTATTTATTTATTTAGTTTTCATTTTCGAGCGTTGCAACTATGACGTTGGGTAACAGAGTAAATGCTTGGGTTTTGTGTTCGAAAAGTAAAAGCTAGTGGTACATTTCAAAGGAAGTATTCAGGACACTTACGTCTCTACATGGTACGCAAGTCGTTTGTCATGGCAAGTGCTGTATTTCGTGCTATCATGATTTGGGCTCCGGAACCCAAATGCATGATGTCTAAGCAGTTATGTCCAAAGGAAGGAAGGTGCTGCAGAATTAGAGTTGCTTCTAATGGAGCTCTGCATCCAACTGCACATATCGAACTCATAAAAATGTAGAATGCACATATATTTGCATTCTGAATGATAAAAGATTTTTTTTTGCAAGAAAACCTTTGTCTAGTAAGGTAATCACAGTAATTTCTATGTTTGTAAGTAAGAGAATATTTTTACTAATGTAAAATTTATTGTACTCATTAGTTTTATATTCATAAATTTCATTTTATAAAATTCTTCACTTTCGTGACTGAAATGGGGGTGCATAAATCCAAATATTTAAAATATTTGTAAACTTTATTACTAATTTTTAATTTAAACCACGGTAGTTATTACAAAAAAGTATTTTTTACCAAAACGTGCTTTCAGAATTATCCACAATGCCAATAAGCTTACATTTTGATTAAAATTAACTCGAATTAATTGATTATTTAAAAAAAAATATTTAAATAAGTAAATCCCAGCAAAATATTTTACAATGTTACAAAATACATGCAGTCTTCATTCATGTGCAGCCTAAACGTACTTAAAAACAATTTGGTATTTCATGTACTACGTTTTAATAACCCCTGCATGTTGAATAGTTACGCGCAGAGCTCAATTGAAAGCCATTCCCCATATATCTTATGACTCTTCGCGTGGCTGATGAGGCGAAGAGGTTTTACCGTTATATTATGAGTCTTCAAGTTCAAGCTCAGAGTTATCCATTTGAGGTATGTACCATTTTTAGATGCAAATTTATATCGGTTTTACTATGCAGCCACCCTCTCTCAATCACCCTACTAGCAAAAGCGAAAAATTAAACGAAAACTTCTCCTCAGGAAAGTACTTTACTAAATCAGGAGGTACGCTGAATTCTAAAGTGTAACCTCAGACTTACGCACGTACGCTCGCTTGTCAGTATCTTCTGCATTGCCGTGAATAATTTGAGACCCTAGGCAGCTGTCCAACCCCTCCCTGGCTAGGGAGGGGAGATAGGCGTAGGAAGCACAGTTTGGACGTAATGACTGACTGGATGAAACCTTAGAATAATGTATTGCATATTTCAGTATACATGCTGCTGCGCCACACTTTTTACAGTTCTCCCCCCACGCCCTCCCCATCAAGGATTTCTTTTCCCTTCACTCTGCCGCCATGTGCGCGCTGAATTACAATCGCTTAAAATATTTAATTATGGTTCTCCACCCTTTTTGGTTTTATATTTCCTCCAGAGCGCCAGGCATCTCGTTTTGGAACAAACCGCGACATATCGCTCATAGGTACTTTACTGAATTATTACATTCATTTCGATTAACTTACAATGTGTGTCGTCCTGTAAGTGGCTTACTCCTCTATGAGTACTATATTGTAGAATTTTAAATAATTGTTTTATGTCTTATAAATAATCCATTGATATTTTATTTTCACTTATTACTTAAGTATCTTTTTAATCGTCTAGAATATATACTAAGGCGTGAAATCATTATGGTTTACTTAGTGAAAGGAAATAGTTTGTTTAGTTCAGAACTATTTTAAGTATAGATTAGAGATTAAGTAGGCTGTGTATTCGTCTTCTGCTCATTTACCCAACATTGACCTACCCCAATCATACACAATTGTCAAAGTCACATGGTCGACAGTGTTTGTTTANACCTACCTCAATCATACACAATTGTCAAAGTCACATGGTCGACAGTGTTTGTTTATATTTTAATTTTTAAATGACATGCAATTTTATATGAATAAAATATTTTTAAAGTTTAGAATTTAATTTATTTGCACTAAACATTGGTTACAGGAAGTATAAATACATCTCAAAGCATTTGTTTACAAATACGGTTTGTAAACTAAAATCCAAATCATGCTATTTTCGCTAGACGTGTTGGCAGAAAAGCAGTTCAATGTTGGGACACAGATTGGTTGTGCGCAACTAGCGAGATTGGATTGCCTCGTCTTTAGTCTATGATTTGAAGTTGATACATATTTCTTTATAGAACACACAAATGCATTTTTGTTTACCCATCCACAGTTTATAACAGAGACGTTACTCGTATACAACTGTGACGCCAGAATCGAAACGCGGAAAAAGAAACCTGTGAAAATGAGACGTAAATAAACCAGAACGGACGATGCCTGAAGGACCACACGCGTATTCCCACGCCTACTGTATTTCTTCTTACAATACCATGGTTGTCTACCCACATGTTTTTGGGATGGTTATGGAAATTAGGTCTTATACGATAAAAACCGAATAATTATTAAAATGGAATGGCGATACAAACACAAAGGAAACATGTGACGGGGGTAAGAAAGATAACTTCGTAGAGTGATAAAGGTTTGAGTTTATGAGTCAAAACAAAGCAGCCGCAACAAATATAATTTATAACACACTATTTTTTGGTTACTTTATAGAGATTTTAATTTTATACAGTAGCAATTTCTCACTTCAGATGTTGCAATCGAGGTCGTATTACTCCATAAATTACCACGTTAGTACCTAAAACGTGCTCACTCAGAGGAAAAAAAATTCTGTTTCCAGATTGTTCTGGCAGTAACCACATAAACTGTGGTTTTGTCAACCCGGCCAGTAGCGTTGTCTACAGAACTGACTGACTCACTATACTCTACACCATTAAAAGTTGTATTACCTTGCAGATTCAGAAGTAAACAAAGCATGCTGGCAGTTTAATTTTACGGGATTTAAGACACTCAGTCAGAAAAAGACAAGAGACGCACATCTTCTCTGTGCGTGACTTGAACGCGTAAAATATTGGTGGCAAGGATAAAATTATAAACATTTTATAAGGAATGGTGTGCAAATGTTAGTATCAAGGAGGAAAAAAGGACGCAATATTTATTACGATGTATACTATCTCTTCGGTTTAAGATTTGCTGTAATTCGCAAAAATGGAGAATATTGAACATTACATTAAGTACATTACATTAAGATTCAAAGTCTTCAAATGATACATGGAATACTGTATTAACTAGCGGCTGTGTTTATACGATATAATAATTCCGGAAAGTGGCATACAAAATAAAAATAAATCTTAAAATTTGTTAAACGTTTTATAAAATTAGGCTTTCTCGAACACCACGGCTATTCGCGTGCAAAAAAAAACGGACATAATCGGTTTGTTAATTTAACAGAAATCTTGTAATATTGTTTTTAATTTAGAACTGTTACAACTTAATTTTACGTTAATTTTAGAAACGATTCTTTAACAGTAGGGATCCTAGCGCCATGGGAACTTCCCGCATTTTACAGGCCGGCGTTTTCTTAATATTAGTAATCCTGTTATTAAGCTACGGTTTCATGTTTTTATTTACAATTACTTAATGTCCAAGTAAAAAAGTCTGTCTTTCATTCAGAAAAAAGGAACCATATTGGAGGTACTTAAAGCGTGTTAACTTGCAGTTATCAAAGTTTCTCATCCCTCTGATAACTCCTTTCCTTCCTTTGGAAATACCACATTTTATTTTCAATTATTCTACTTTATCAGTACACAATTTCAATTGCACGTTCCGCTAGTAATTACTCACTTCACACACGAAATGTTAGGAGTTCATATAAAACCAGTTTTATTGTAGTGAGTGTCGTAGTGTTATTGCTATTATGTAGTATATGTTTAAAAGACTAGGTGATGCAGACCTACATTTCCTGCAATTAATTTCATTTCCGTCTACCGTATGCGAATCTCCTTACACATGAAAATCGTAAAATTATATATATGTGTGGCCGAAATATGTGTGCCCATTATTTATACGAGCTAGAGCTACGTGGCAATAACTGTTGTTGCTAATTTATGTGAACGTCACTCTTAATCTTCCTTTTGTTTACAAATTTCCGTTCACACTATGTCAGTTCTCTCTCCTCCGCACATGTTTGCTGATTGAGAAATTTTACTCGTTTTAAATAACATTTATGGAGGAGAATTCTCCGGTATAACAGTATGTGAATTTTAAGTGTGAATACGAAATTACAGCTGCCACCTTCTGCAAGAATTTTTCTCACGACCCGCGATCTACAAATAAGGAAATAAATTTCAACGCTGGTTCTGTACAGGTGCAGAATATTTACAGCGACATTAAAGGAAAATACAGTAGTTAAAATTCCAAGTATCTTGTTTACTAGCAAAATCCGTATCTTGCATGATAATGAAGCAGAAGCTAAATATATTTTCAATGCCCTTAAAATATTTCACAAAGCTGTGCTGCGATTGTTAAATAAATAGAGATAATGAAGTGAAACCAACTAATAAGGTATGTGGAACATTATTTCTTCTTCTTCTGAACTTGTTTTTAAATTCTTTAGATATAATGGTTAGCACCATTTTACCAACTTAAAGCCAGAACTTTAAAGATAAGTGAGTGAAAATATGGCTGGCGTCTCGCTGAAGTGAAGGTAGATAATTATAACTTAAGGGACTTTGAAAACGAACACACAGCCTACAGAATGCGAGTTAGGTGTATACTGAATACTGGATTCTTTGCGATTCTACTCTATTATGGATTCAAAATACTAATTACAGTGCAAATTTTAATATGTTTATTTTTACTAGTCGTCAAGTTGTTTTAACTCTTTTTTCGGTATCTGGGGGTTGTATATTGAGATGAATTTTATTGCCTATACGTATTATTGTTATATTGCGATTGCATTTGAATTTAATGGTTATTATTGTTTGCTTAGGTGATTGATGAGACTATTTTAAATACCTTTAGTATATGTGATTATAATTATATTTATATTTTGCTAGGTTAGTTATAGTTGGGAAATATATGAATTATGCCGTATATTACTATTAAGTTGCAATATATTCTTAATTTTTTGTTTAAAATTCAATAAATGTATACCGATTATCGTTGATGAAGTTGTCTGGAGATCAAAGTTTGTATCTGTAACCAAGCCATTTCCCCCCCTTCGTAATTAGGGAAAAAGCGACCTACTCGTAATTTTTTTAATGTTTCAACAACTTTAAGGCAACCTATAAACTCATTCATGAACTGCTGTTGATATTTTTCTTTGCTGACTAGCAACATCGGGTGTTCCCGGACTGCTCGACGGCATTAGTTAGCCTGTTGAATAACGCAATTTGTTATAGATACAGTACAAATCAGGATGTCTGTATCAAGGTTTGCACTTAATGCGTCTACCGTAATGTCTCCTTTAGCAAACATTTATTAAGCGGGGTGGGGCCGCGGTGGTATAGGAGTTAGACTACTAACATCACATCAATGCGAACCGGGTTCGATTCCCAGTGGGGTTGCCCCGGATTTCCGCATGAGGGAATCGTGCCGGACGATGCCGCTGGTCAGCGGGTTTTCTCGGGAATCTCCCGTTTCCCCCCGTCCTTGTACTCCGGTGCTACTCCATACTCACCTTGCTTCGTTCTAATCGGCTCTCAAGACCAAGATGTTAAGAGTCGCCGAAATCTCTCCACATCACTCTCAGTGTGGTGANCTTCGTTCTAATCGGCTCTCAAGACCAAGATGTTAAGAGTCGCCGAAATCTCTCCACATCACTCTCAGTGTGGTGACGCCGTAGGTTCAGGACCAACTTTTTTTTTTTGGGAGCGGAGGCACTAGGTAAAAATGTAAAACGGACCATAGGCAGAGACCATAATCATCAAGAAGATGCCTAATATAAATTTTGATCATCTTGTACAAGGGCAGGAGGGACCCGACTGGAAACGTAGAGGCGCAAAGGTGGTAGATTAAAAGTGACTGGCCATAGTTGGTAGCCCTAAGTCACAAGCAATTAAATAATTTCGAGATTGTGATTAGTAGCTTGTTGTGGACCTAGAGTTTAATTTCGTCCGGACATGAGAATCTCAACTCTTGAAGTAGTGGGTGAATGTATGAAGTGCTTTAAGAGTTCTGCAGCACCAAGATCTAAGTGAGTTTCGAAAAATATATTTTAAATACTTTTGTTAGTAGACATCACGGATAGTTGATCTTATTCAATTGTAGTCTGAAAATTTGGATACTAAGACAGAAATGTTCAAACATTTAATAGAGGTCAACAACGGACAATGCCTAATTAATTTTTGTAAAACTTGTCATGTTAAAGGTGGCTCTTGAATAAAATAAACATTTATATTATGTTAAACTATTAGACGAGCATACACTGTCATGTCTGAACAAAATATGTTAATGTTGTAACTGAAGATACGAGTGAGGGGCACACTGCCTTTGAACCTAGACGAATAATATGAAGCTGACCTGTTAGCATTAACTAACACCTCGTTAGACAATTTTCATTTTCTAAAAGTTTGTTTGCTTGGCTGTTATTATATGTATTTCCTTAGGCAAATCATTAAATATTAAGACAAGTTTGTACGCCGAAGTCACAGGGCATTCATGCTCAGTACGCTATGAGTACGGGAAATTATCAAACATATCATCAATAATGCATGCGAGTGAATGATATAAAGTGTCAAATCTAGACGTGAATATATTAACGTAGTACACTATTCTAATTTTCTTCTTAAAAATATAATTATTGTTGATTAAATAATTAATTTTTGATAGATTATCGGCTTTTAAGGGTGACGAGGCATTAAATAATGTCTGAATTACTTCTGTTTTCACTGTANAATTTTTGATAGATTATCGGCTTTTAAGGGTGACGAGGCATTAAATAATGTCTGAATTACTTCTGTTTTCACTGTAATTTTCCAGGAAAATGACTGGCTTTTTATAAATGAAACCTCGGTTCGTTCGTTCTGCGTGGCGCATCTAAACTGCAGGGTAATGGCACCAAGATACCAAGAACTTTTGAGATCGTCAATGCGAAAATTAAGTTCGATACTGCTTTTACAGCACCTATTTGATAACGCACTGAAAATTATGCTAAAAATATTCTGTTTTAATATACGAAATTTTATGGTTTTATTTTCGAAAACAAAACCGAAATTTATTTATGCTTTACAAATAAACAAGAGATATTAGCGGTGTGTTTGAAGAAAAGAATCCTTCGGATTGCAGAAAAAGTATGTAACTAAAATAGGATTCGCATTTGACAGCTCAATATATTGTTGTTATAGCTATGACTGTGCCGTAACGAAGCGCTCTGTTATATGCTGTCTCGGTCATATCACCTGATAACTGTAATTTGGAGACATTATTTCTCCCGAAACGTAGGTTCAGCATAAAACTTGATTTATCGTTTTGTAACTACATGCTATTATGGAAACGACACGTCGCTAAAATACTGTGTGAATACAGGCGAAGGAAAACATCTGTCGTACGCTAGAACAAAGACAACTCTGTGACCTCAGCTCTTGTTGGAACAGGCAACTCAACGAAGAGTTAGGTTATTTGTAAATACAACAAATGCCAAAAAATCGATATTTTCATTAACTCCATACTATGGTGATTCCGATCAAGATCAGAAATTTAATTTTTGCCCAGTACAATTTTTCAGTGTTGTATTTTTTTTTATAGGAATGGGGGAGGGGGTTATTTTAGGAAAACACATTTTTCCTTATTACGTGAAATGAATAAAATTTAAAAAAATCACGGAGTGTTTAACAAGAAGGAACAATATTCGAAATAAAACTATACAGATTGATTAAATAAAAAATAAGTAAACAAAGTATACACATTTCCTAAGAAAAAAATGTTTGTACACCTTTATGAATCCCAGATCATATGGTAGTTTTATTTGAAGCTTCAAATTTCTGTTAAATTTTTGCGTTTAAACTACCACTCGTGGGCAGTGCGGCAAATATAGTAATGCCAGGGTATTCTTGGGTTGCTCCCATTTCTTCACAGAATTCAGTCTGTCTCGTCTACTCCTACCTCGTTGAATCTCAACCGCGTTCCCCAGACTATCGAGAAATGACAGGGTTATCAATCGGACATAGCAGCTGGCTGTGCTTGACGCAAGCTTCCTCCTGCCCAATGTAAGGCGGTTTCAGGCGAAAACGTCGTGTGGCTGCTATTGGCAATTTTATTTAACCTGTGGCATTTTGCGAGAATGTTAGATTTTCTCTAAGAATAATGCAAAATACCTGTTTTTGTAAATCAAAATAAGTGCATGTTTTGAATGAATGCGCTTGTCGTCATTTCGAAACCGAGATTGGAACCATACGCAAAGATAATGCTCAAAATATTCATTATTATTTACACTCTAAATATAAGTAAGCTATTCCAGTAAGTGAAATGTTTATAACACAAAATTCACTTCACAAGTTGTTAACGATTGGCACATACGTGAAATGCACTTGCAACCAGTGACACATAGCAATGAAATTCCATATGTATACACACCAACTTCGAATCGACTTTACCATTGGTGTCGCCGACCATGTGCTTAGATGTGGAAGGTTGCGAGGTCGATCCCCAATGGTACACTAGATATGGCTTTCTCCCTTATGGATTTCCATCATCCTCGTAAAAAAAAAAAAACTAGTGTAATGGTCTACTAAATGCCTTGTAAAAAGGCCTTGCGTTAATTAAAAAAACCCGAACACACAAAAAAAAATCTAAAATGAATGCAATATAGTACTACGCGTAAAAATGCCATTAGTCAGGTCGGGCGCGGTGTAGTTTTGGAATTATCTCTCTCAGTTGCACTGGCTATTCCCTTTGCGAAAGTGGGACCAAAGAGCATTTTGCTGAATCCAGTAAGGGCACTCACGCGCGGGTTGTACCACCCGACTTGTGGGTCAGGCCGTAGAGTCCAATGTCAACCGTCTGGGAGGGCAGACGAGGTTTCGACTACACGTATGGATTGATCCAAATTAATGTTTACACTCTTTAAACGTACATATCAGAGAACATTTTAATGAATATGTAATGTATCTGCCTGTATTTTGCCATATAAGGAAAACGTTTTGTGTGTTTGGATGTTAATAACATTTATAAATGTAAGAAAATGTCCACTATCAGTAGCAAGACGGACATAGCTACGGCTTCCGTGGGAATGAGTTCACAGGTGGTCACGATCGCATCTCTCGGGGTATCCAGAGTCCGTGGCTTTGTAGCGTATAGCCTGTTCTTCAGAGCTCCTCACTAAAGAGTGTGTGTTTGTTTATATATATACATATAAATATATAACGGCGTTAAATGTGGATATCTAAGTTGATACTCAACACTTCCTCGTCGACCTATACCCCCTCCCCCAACAAATGTTTCAACCAGGAACAACCATACGTCTTAATGATNTCAACACTTCCTCGTCGACCTATACCCCCTCCCCCAACAAATGTTTCAACCAGGAACAACCATACGTCTTAATGATAACGTGGCGTGCACCATACTGCTGCAAGAGCATTCGTCAATTGAGAAGAGTTAGTAAAGAGCTGGATTAATGTTTTCTTGCAACACGGTAATGTAACTTTCTCCGGTCACCGTTCCTCCAAAGAAGAATGGCCTCATAGTTGCTCTGGCAGACATACCGTAACAAACGGTTAACCCAAGGAATTTAACAGCATGCTATACCANAATGGCCTCATAGTTGCTCTGGCAGACATACCGTAACAAACGGTTAACCCAAGGAATTTAACAGCATGCTATACCACAATGTGGTGATTTTCATGGGTCCAGTACTCATAGTTATGGCAGTTGACAGTTTTTATTAAATTTGAAGGTTGCCTCATCGAACGAGACAAAAACGGCAGTAAAATTTTTGTTGTCATTTCATATGTTCGCAACCTTCACACAAAATACGTTACTCCTATGTGGGCCGTCTATATCATAGCATAAAGTATTTTGGAAATGTAGGGCCTTCACGTTACTTGCTTTAAAAAGCTATTGACACTTGATTTACTAACACCTGATTCACGCGTAGTTTGCCGTAAATACTGAGATTTCCAGGAGGAACTAGTGAATGTGTGCAACAAAGCCTCCATTCTTACTGCGTTCGCCCGTTGCCTTTCTGTTCCTGGAACACCGTCCTATCTTCACATCACACACAGTTCCGTCCCTCTCAAACTTGTCACGTAATCATGTCATTGTTACACCTGACGATGGTGGAGTATTGCATTCTGCCTTCCCTCATCTCTGCACCTCAATCATGTTCTCATTTTCCCAATAACACTTTAAAATCGAAAGAAAACCTTGGTACCTCTGACATTTCATGCACTATTTAAGTGCTGCCGCTCGTGTCTGCAGACNCTGACATTTCATGCACTATTTAAGTGCTGCCGCTCGTGTCTGCAAACCGAACTGACAACAGCAGAATGACCATACACCCAGACCTCGCATACACCCAGACCTCATAGCGTAAAATACACGTAGCCACATCAAACTGTCTCCGATAGTCTTTTTGTTATTNCCCTCATCTCTGCACCTCAATCATGTTCTCATTTTCCCAATAACACTTTAAAATCGAAAGAAAACCTTGGTACCTGTGACATTTCATGCACTATTTAAGTGCTGCCGCTCGTGTCTGCAGACCGAACTGACAACAGCAGAATGACCATACGCGCTCGCATACACCCAGACCTCATAGCGTAAAATACACGTAGCCACATCAAACTGTCTCCGATAGTCTTTTTGTTATTNCTCGCATACACCCAGACCTCATAGCGTAAAATACACGTAGCCACATCAAACTGTCTCCGATAGTCTTTTTGTTATTGACGTACAAAGAGTTCAAACATTAATTTGGGACATCCGGTATACTTCGTTTAGGAGTGGTGGAAGCTCTCCCTTCATTTGGGCCCAAAACGATGGCTGGAGATAGCCGAGATGAGTGTAGCGTTTCTAAATATCTCATCTCGTTGGACGGGCGCTTGAGTTTGGCGATCCGCAATTTTTACGACTGTGCGGGAAATTCGTTGTTAATGCCCTTGCTTTGTGAATTCGGAGCCCTGCTCTTGGGAAGAAATGCTGCCAGCTGTCAATTTATATAAATTAACAAAGTACTATTTAAACTTAATATTTCGTTGAATTGAATACTGTTAAAACTAATTTAGAGGTATATGTTTTTCTTTTTAATAATTTNTTTAAACTTAATATTTCGTTGAATTGAATACTGTTAAAACTAATTTAGAGGTATATGTTTTTCTTTTTAATAATTTCCCTTTGCGCTTAAGTTTTATTTAAAACGCATTTGAGTAACCAGATGCAGTGTTTTTGTGGTTTTTGTCTTTTTCTATTGCGGGGACATTTGGAATCTGAGGTAATCGCAGAAAAATTAAATTTTTGTGTGTAAGTGGCTTTGAAAATCTTCAACGTTGTACTTTTAATTATTCCACTCATTCTTGTTANAAATTAAATTTTTGTGTGTAAGTGGCTTTGAAAATCTTCAACGTTGTACTTTTAATTATTCCACTCATTCTTGTTAACTAATCTTAAGTTCTGTTATTACCATATTCTAATAAATTTGTCTGCGAACAATGATTATTCTTTAATAGAATTACTTTGTCTAAGATTTTAGAATTTATTGACTTATTATGTTATATAACTAATGTGAGTTTTCGTCGACTCTACCTTTCTTCTTTACTCGAGAGTAAATGATTAAAATATTTTTTTTTNATATAACTAATGTGAGTTTTCGTCGACTCTACCTTTCTTCTTTACTCGAGAGTAAATGATTAAAATATTTTTTTTGCTTTCTTTCAATTTTTATAGCATATGCTCCTATGGGGCTAGGCCTCAGGTCCGTTATCTGGAAGTACNTTTTTTTTGCTTTCTTTCAATTTTTATAGCATATGCTCCTATGGGGCTAGGCCTCAGGTCCGTTATCTGGAAGTACTTCCACTTGCAATGCTAAATACGACGTCAGTCTGAATGTTTAAAGTTAGTAGGTTTGCCTTCCATTTATTCCTACCCATGCTACTTTTTAGTACTCGTCCACCCAGTCTCATTCACTTTCAAATCAACTTATCTACGAAGGTAAGGAATACGCATAACATTAATCTTATATTAATTTTGTTCCCAGAAAATTTATTACACTAAAAAAAGGATTTCAAGAACAATTTCTTTGCATTTTAGACGTTTGATGAAATATTATGAGACAATGCTATTTGTGTTTATAACATTCATTTGTCTTTGCTCAGTGATACGAAAACTTTCTTGCTTGTTGATTGAATATAACTGATTACAAACTGCTATCGGTACAAAAACCGTTCATTTTTAACGTAAACGATTTAAATAAATTCTTATCATGCAATTAGCAAGAATCTAACTATATACATAACCAGATTTCAGTCAAACAAACTTCAATCGATGAAGAATTAAAACATCATTATTTTGTTGCTGGTATAGTAAGTGTCGTTATTAGTCCAGTAAAATCAGAGATGGTTTCTCAGGAGTTTTATCCAACTGCCTTGTTACCAAAATGGTCTGAATTTCACTGCCATGGCAACCGCTCATTTCGTAGGAAATGGTTTATTAATGAGCAAGCCCATATATTTAGGGTATCAAAGTATAAAAATAACTGGCCTGAAAAATNCGTAGGAAATGGTTTATTAATGAGCAAGCCCATATATTTAGGGTATCAAAGTATAAAAATAACTGGCCTGAAAAATGGTTTTGACTTAATTATGAGAATCGATACGGTCAGCATTCATGCCTGACTCGCATGTTATTCCGCATTGAAATTCGTTGGAACTAATCTATTTCCAGATCTTTTAAACATTTTTGATGCATTTTGTGTAAAGGTTTTATATATAGGCCTATGTGGTAGAAATGAACAACTATTGCGATAAATATTAATCTACAATACTTTACATTGTCCGCTGAAATCTTTATGTAATTTATGATTAATTTCGGACCGNCGTAGGAAATGGTTTATTAATGAGCAAGCCCATATATTTAGGGTATCAAAGTATAAAAATAACTGGCCTGAAAAAAGGTTTTGACTTAATTATGAGAATCGATACGGTCAGCATTCATGCCTGACTCGCATGTTATTCCGCATTGAAATTCGTTGGAACTAATCTATTTTCAGATCTTTTAAAAATTTTTGATGCATTTTGTGTAAAGGTTTTATATAGAGGCCTATGTGGTAGAAAAGAACAACTAGTGCGATAAATATTAATCTACAATACTTTACATTGTCCGCTGAAATCTTTATGTAATTTATGATTAATTTCGGACCGNTGCGATAAATATTAATCTACAATACTTTACATTGTCCGCTGAAATCTTTATGTAATTTATGATTAATTTCGGACCGCGAGTTTTCGTTTTTCAATCTTTGGTAAATCATGTTTGTCTTGCGATCTGAAGATTGTATATAATCGTCATATTGTCAGATAAAACGCATAAAAACTTAAAGCATTATTTAATCTATTAAATTTACCAAAGTTTTTTTGTTTAATTTAAACTGAATACAGTCTATTCGGTTTTACTTCGCACTTTCCTGAAGCCTTACTAACGTAATACTTTCAGATACCGGTTACGTACCCTTCTATTAGGTATATGTTAACAACAAGATGCCGTGTGACTGCTACATTGCAACTGCTAAATTATTTTTTGACGCTATTCAGCATATTTGAAAAGGTATAATATAAAAATGATTACCATTTGTGTATCATATTTTTGTCGGTTTATGACGTTTAACCGTAACTGTATTAATAACGATTTTATTGTGATTATTTTACATATTATTAAAGTGTCTGTGTTATTCACTATTACCTACAATTCGAACCCAGAACATTTCGCACCCGCAGACCGGCAGCACACGAACCGACCACGCCACGGGAGGTCTGTTCTTGCTGCAGGATTGCATGGATATCTCGAAGTATCTTATGTAATTTTTGTATATTTCAATGCAAAATCTTTCATGGGTACAAGTTTTCATTTATTTGTATGTAGTAGTTTTGTCACGTGTCCGAGAAAAACTATCGAGTATAAAATTTCGAAGCTGAATGATACTTTAAAAATTGTGATATCAAGCTTTTTTTATTGAGAATTCTTACGATTTCATGCAAAAAAAAACCGCAGAATAGTATTATGCTCTGTGCTTAGAAACCGTGAAGCTTTTTATGACAGTGATTTTGTTTCCTTTAGCACCGCTTAGCTTCCGTGCCACTGAGTCAACCCCCCCCCCTCCCCATTGGCCACGCAGGCGGCATTACTCCTGATTTTCGCATGTAAAAAACGTGGCGGGTGTTACCATTGGCCATGGGTTTTCTCGCGCGGTGTATTGCCGTTTACCTTGAGTGTTCCATTCAATCACAGCTATATTTCCACCTCACTTCAACAAAATCTGCACTGAAGTCACGTATGATTATCGCTCTCTCTACCTCTCTCTCTCTCTCACTCAGTTTTGTACACGTATCCTAGTTACGTCGAAACACCGTTAATGCTACTTACCGATAATCTCGTTTTGCCGTCATGTATCTTCGTACCTCTGGCGTTACGTCTCGGAAGCCACTCGGGGGACAAGGTGGGCAAAAAGGTATGTGGAATCGGGCGGCGAAGGTGAACGAGGGCGAAGGGATGGATAATGAGGAGGCAGCGAGAGCAGGCAAGCAACGTTGGCTGTTCGGGGACTCGTTCTAATTCGCGCGGTAATGTCTCCGCCCATTAGTTCCGTGTCATTTGCTTCCCCGGGCGCCATCTGCCGCGCGCGCCGAGGGGCTGGCGCGAGGACGTCGCGCGGCGTCCGGACGCCACAGCTCACCGAGAGAAAGGTTTTGTTGAACAAAGCAAAGTTTGTTTGGCGCAAACTAATTAATTGTTTGTATAGGATACCAGATGACGTGCGTTTTCAGAGTATAACCAAAACCGATGTATCGGTGTAAGTGATTTCAGTCCAACCGATATGTCGTGGCTCCAGCTTATCATAGTGACGACGGGTATAGTCCATTCACGGTGAATTCACAATTTTTTGAAGCCTTGCTAAAGTTCTACTTCCAGGATATTCCTCTGCCTCATGCAAACAAAGCTTATAACCGAGTCTACAAAATTATATCGAAGGAATAGCGCACCGCATTTGTGAGCACTCAATGTAATATTAATTTCCGTAAGGACTATTTCTTACCAGGCATTACGAACCTTACCTATTTTCTCACTGTATTTATTTATTTTAATTATGAACGAAATAATAAAGTTTGTAATTAAATATAAGGAAATGTTCGATTTAATATAAAACAAGCTATTTTTATGTTGGTAGAAATTAAAAAAGTTAGTGATACGCGAAGTATTTAGAAAACGACAAAGTACTTCATACATAGGGAGATTTTTCAAAGGTTTAATTCGAAAAGTGTGAAGAAACCGCGAATAGACTATAAGCCATATGTAACTATACTGGTATTTCACGCCTCCGCTCGGTATTTTAAACAGATTTTCCCGCTCCTCCTATTTTTCCAACTCCGATAAAATTTACCTAGTCACCAAACTATCACAAAGTTGCAGTGTTATTGAATTTGTTTTTTTTAATTCGTAGTTTTATGAGTACTTACTCGCCAGCGTCTCAGTTTTGAAATCCCCTGTTTGACGCCAGACTCCTGGAAGACGTAAATACTCGTATTTTGGATAATAACTTGAGGAATGTGGTGGATATTACCGTGACGTACGGGTTTCGGGAGGTAATACCACTTCAGCTTTAGTCTTCGTTCCACCGCTACTCCGTTCCCCACTCCGTATTACATCTCTTCTCTTCCTCTACGTAATCCATTGTTCGGGCAATCCGAAAACGTCAGTTCTGTGTCTAGGGCATGGTTTGATTGGCACCAGTATCTTTAGAAGGGGTTCACGTTCATTCCATATTTTTCTTTCTACCTTCGTAAAATGTAGTAATATTTTTCTTAACATTTTTTGACATTAAATTAATACATTTTCCAATTATTTTTACAGTATACTCTCTGTTATAATACATTGTTATGTTAATTTTCGTTTCAAGTCGTACTGAATAACAGCGATAGTGTGAGTTTCTGTTTTTTTCTCTCTCCAAAGCTGTTGCTTGTTGTACATGAAACGAGCTGCATATACTGACTTGAAATTTTTTTATAAAAACCACTGACTTACGGAAATGCAGAGCTCAAAATATTTTTGTGAAATGGTGTCTTATTCCATGGCTGTAATATAAACCCGCAATGGCCGCTTGTAATAATATAAAAGCAGTTAATTATATAATCAAAATAAATTTTGTTACTATTCGTGGTCTATTCGAGATGATTCTGCACAGTACCTGCCTGGATATAAGTAACAACAATTAATCAATTCTTATATCATGTTCTTTTATTATGAGTCGTTCTGGAAATTCGTCCCTGAGTATAGTTATTATTTTATAATTTATAATCATGATATTTTAGAAATGTAAAAGTATAATAATTTTTAGGCACTGGTTATATACGAAAATTATCTCAAAGAAACTAATTTATTTACTGTTTTATTGAATAACACATTTTATTATACAGAGAAAATGTTCCTACTAAACAGGAAATATGCGAGGAAAAGGCCTGTATACTAAGCTGATAAATGGTAACGCCAACTAACCCAGGAAGGCTCTAAAGTTGGGTTTACACACACGTCTTGCCTCTGGGCTAACAACTGAGCTATCACATTGGCTTCATAATTGTTGTTTGAACAATATTTTCCGACAATTAATAAGATAACCACTCAATTTAAAATTCTTATTAAAGCTTGGCCATCTATAGGTAACGCGTAGTAGCTTTGTCAAATTCGTGTTTGAAAATATCATACGAGAACACAATCGTGGAGTTAAACGTTAGTGTATTTATTAATAATAATGATATTGTAAATTCGAGTTTTTTTTTAAAATCACAGCGAGATAGAGATAAAGAGAGAACCAGAAAAACCAAAAAGAGAGAAAGAGAGAAAACTTCTATACACCTGTTGTGCAAGTAACTAAAATGGACATCTCACCGAGATTCGTATAAAAATATGGAATCTCTAATTGACTGATGCCTTCCAGCAACTGAATAAGTCTGCGCCGTGGGGGCACATTTCGACTTTTTTCCCCGCGGACTGCGAGTAAGCGTGCGTTATTTTTTACATTTTGGGTGGAAGACAGATCCCCCTGATGGAATTGTCCGTGCTACATGCGGGCTATTTATCTGTATCAGAGGGAAGCTGATGGTAAAACGGGCGTATCACTTACATATCACTGGGATTCTTGCATACGGGTAGTTGGTGCAGCGGGATTGGCAAAAAAGAATACATTGCTTTACGCTTTGATACGTTATTCACTTTATTTAAACAGGTTCATTTTTGTGGCGAATTTTAACCACGTTGCTGGAGCACAAGATCGAGAGAGGTTTTAGTCATTAGCCCCTTAAAAATTTGACGACGAAACGCTTCTGCGTATAAAATGTGAATAAAAAATTATTTACTAACGCATTATGTAGAATAAAAAATAATATTACGTTTTTACCAATTCTATAAATTAATTTACCCGAAACTTACGTTATTAACTAACTTATTAAAAAATTGTTGTACACTTAATAACTAAAAACCTGAATCATCTTCACCATTACGAAAAATACTTTAGGAAAATAGTTTTCAGTGTTAACTGCGCGTTTGCGGTCTTTTTGTGTATATGCCGGTGGATTGTTGTTTTTTTAAATCTTGAACTGTAGACAGAGTAGTTTCGATAAAGATATTTAGCTACATTTTTAGCTGTTTACAGAGTTCTACAGAATAACAGTGAAATTGTAGAACTTTATGAATTATGGTGTTAGGGTCATTCGAGAGCTTAATGGAAAGGAGTTAGAGACGAACATTAGTGTTTTTGATTCTGTCCAAGATGGTTTTTCTTGCGTGGTTTTTATCCGAACCTCTGGCAAACAACTGAATCACACGCCATTTTACATTTTCTTTCATCAGCCTGTGTACGGTAAAGAATAAATATAGGCGAAAGTTTTTCACAGTCGTTTTCAAGTAGTTATAATTTACGTAACAAAAATCTTTATTTGAGACCTACATTTTTATTCTTTTGCATTTATTAGGCAGTAAACAAGTAAAAATAGTGTTCAATGGTTTCTTACGTAAGCATAATGTACCGCATGTTTGCATTCGGAAACACTTTCGTGTCACGAAAATGGGAAATTCCATTATTGAGAGTGACTACTCGAGTGTTGCTACTGCAATAAATTTAATCACCGGCCATGAGTTGTTCAAATCGCACTTCATTAAGCTGGATTCAACACGCGAGAAGACGTGGTGCTGAACTCTTAGTACCTAGTATTTCCGTATCGCGGCTTTGATACTTGATTGTGGACACTTGAATGTACAGTTTCTTCGCAGTTACTAACAGTTGAAAATCACCCTTTTCAAAAACATTATTTTTCTGTAACTGTTTATAATTTAATGAAAACCCTTACATAGTAGAATATTTACAGAACTTTTGACAACAAAATGAGGAATGTAGTTGTATTGTCAACGTCTTACCACTAACATTTGCTTTTAAAAATTTGCGTATATTGAAGTAGGAACTGTGCAGTAGAAATATAAGGGACATGTGTTTGTTCTAACAACTCTCAGTGCGATATTGATACGAGGATACTAAACAGATCAACAGAAATTGTAGTGCTTACATGAAAATTACATAACATAAATTACATAACATGGGCAGTATGAAGAATTCCCTTTTAACCTCCCCACTTAAGAGTGAATATATTTTATACCATGCATACTGTAGTTGACGTGAGGAAAACCGTATCCAAGACCTCAAACTGAAAACTTTTAATCTCTCTCTTTATGTGAAAAAAATTAAGTAAATAAATATTCCCTGGATAAAAATATTTTCTTATCGTTTGGTATATGTTGGTTGTGTAACAATCCTATGAAGGGATACCACTTAAATGTACACACGTAAATAATTACGGCACGTACGCTTCGTAGAAGATTTTTTTCTTTGACTTGCTCTGAAAAGGGCCTATAAACCATTTTCAAAAATACAATATACGAGACTGGTATTGCAGAGCAAAGATACTAGCGGGTTACCTACATTCACGTGGTTAAAAATGGCATTACTTNATATACGAGACTGGTATTGCAGAGCAAAGATACTAGCGGGTTACCTACATTCACGTGGTTAAAAATGGCATTACTTATTACAATAAAATTAATGAAATATGTTATGCATATTTTTGTTAGCTACACAGCATAACGTGTCATAATCGACGGTTATGTCTTGTTACAAGTTTAAGTTCAATCAATTTTAGTAAATGCTTCGTTTATAAATCAAACATATTATTAATTTTTACACAAAAATAACATAGTACGTATGCCGCTAAATGTGCTGCTATTTGAATACCACGTAGAACACCACAATTGTTTTTTGTAATTGCAAGCACAGGTGACTATCGAAACAACCGATGGGTAACTAGAAGTCCCATTCATTATCAAACTGCAGCGAGGGTGGGAGGGCATTTTTCGGTCAACACAATACGTACTATACAAACATGTTATTTGTTTTACCAAGTCAAGTGCTGTCTTTTATTATATCAAACCTCACAAATAACACAGTAATTTTTTTTTTCTACCACCCACCAGCAAAGTAAAGAAAATATTTTTATTGTGACAGTTTTCACGCCCAGTTAAATTATTTGGTACAAAATATTTTAAAATNGCAAAGTAAAGAAAATATTTTTATTGTGACAGTTTTCACGCCCAGTTAAATTATTTGGTACAAAATATTTTAAAAATTACTATCAACTAACGAAAAATAAGTACAGTAGAACCTCTATGTATTGAACCCAGATAGATCGAAAATCCGCATCTATGGAACACATTCTGTAGTCCCATTTTTTGTTTATCTGCATTTCAAGACCACANAGATAGATCGAAAATCCGCATCTATGGAACACATTCTGTAGTCCCATTTTTTGTTTATCTGCATTTCAAGACCACATTCATTGAAAGTCCACATTATTAACATTTTTATCAGTCCCCAAAGAAACGATGGATTAAGAACCGATCCACTGTATTGCGTTAGGCCAACCAAACATTTCAGCGCGCGCGCCAGCAGACAAGGAATGGCGGGACCCAGTTCTCCCAACTCCTCACAGCCAAAATCTTGCTGGTCCATCAGCTTCCGGCGGGAGTTTTCAGCGGTTTCGGGGGAATCTCGCCCGTTGACATGCCGGGGCCGTTCCGACTGATTACCTCACGTTTCTCCCTCGGGCTAATCTCGGCATGCCCCAGTATTCGCAGCGGGTGGTGGCTGCTATGGGGGGTGGGGTGAATTAGTGAGGTAGGGAAAGAGGGGGTTAGAGCGGCTCCACGGCGTAACGGCCCTGCACATTTGAATTTCGGGGAGCACGAGACAGAGAGAGAGAGTGACTAAGCGTGAGGGGAGGAACAGAGATGGAAGGAGAGGTTACGACACCCGCCGCGGAAAACTACCTCTTCGGTTTACTTTCCACTTAACAGCAGTTCCGAGCCCTTGGCGCCAGGTGCCCCTGCGTCTCATCGGCCGAAGTCGCTCCCCCGGGGGACAGGCGAGAGAGGTTTGTCACGCGCCACCAGCCATCTCCCGCGTCCTTCCGATCTCACGTCAGTCCCAGGAAAACTACCTTCTGAATTAGAATTAAACGCTTCCCCTTATCGGGTGCGCTTGTTTGCGTGAAGCACGGGGTCGATGGAGCACGAGGGGCGACGGTGGCCGACGCATCGAACACGGTATCACCTCTGTGCTCCGGGATATGAGACGATGTCCACTATTTTCGTTGAACTGTACGCCAGCACTCGGATGTAGAGGTCAGTTCACTTTGGCGGATCTCGTTGCGTAAATTTTGTGTTGCTATTCTGTTCAGATCTACATCGTGCCGTGGAAATAAGACCGAATTTAACATAACCTTTCCACAGGAGAAGCTGAACCATTTTCAACGTATCGTAAATGTAACGTAGATGCAACTCATATTAAAGAAACAATATTTTTGTTCGTGTTGTACTGCATTTATTTTANTATCGTAAATGTAACGTAGATGCAACTCATATTAAAGAAACAATATTTTTGTTCGTGTTGTACTGCATTTATTTTAACTTCTAACAAATTCCACGTCGAATTTATATTGCGTTCAATGGAAACTATAGCAATTTAATTTGGCATATGCACGTTTTGATGATGAACAGATTATGGATATTAAAATTTCCACATTCAAAGAAAATNGCAATTTAATTTGGCATATGCACGTTTTGATGATGAACAGATTATGGATATTAAAATTTCCACATTCAAAGAAAATCTGTGAGCGCAAAAAGGCTCAATTTGGGTGAGAGGAATGTTTATTAATGACACATGGCTGCAAATGTTTTAACTATTGTTATGATGATTCGTCATTTGCACTTTTGCTATTGGTTTATATACGCAAATATATATATATAATTATATATATATATATCGACGAGCGTTTCCCAGATAAACCATATTTGGAATTATCTGCCCGAGTTTCATTGTATCTAGCTTAGTATATTTTCAAGAAACAGAAATCGACGATGACAACAACAACAAAACACAATTTTGTGGCGAATGAAGTTGTTTTATTACTGAACATAAAATTGTTTTGTCAACATAGAAACAAACAAAAGTTTTGTGGCACCAATAAACTTTTATGGACATTAACATTTTTAGTGGCATCTACAAAATAAGTTTTGTAGCCACCAATACATCTAGTGTGTTGGTAAATAATACTGTGTTTGTTGTAAAAAGGTAACGACACAAGCAGCTATACTAGCTAGTAGAGCTCACAGAAGTGTTTCTGGTTTTAGTACGTTCGTAAGGTTTACAAACCATTAAAAACAGAAGTCAGATGGCCGGACCACAAATGGAACCTGGTTCCTCACGAATGCGAGCTCAATTATACCACATTGCCAAATCGCTCGGTGTTATGGGTTTTGACTTTGATTNCCTGGTTCCTCACGAATGCGAGCTCAATTATACCACATTGCCAAATCGCTCGGTGTTATGGGTTTTGACTTTGATTATAACACACTCAAACTCTTAAAACTTGTTGTTTTTGAACATAATTTTCTAACTCGTTCTGAATGACTATTAAAATAATATATTCGATATCTACCAGTTTTGATTTTTACACTCAAGTCTGTATCATTGGTACAATATACTCCTGAGCGTTTAAATCCAGATGTCGCCAGTCTTTCCTCTCCGGAACGTTCTTGAGCACCGCAAGCGCTCCCGTACAAATCCACACTTTACTCGTGGGATAACTTTCCTTCTGTAAAACGCTCGCACTCTCGCCCGTCGCTGCCGTACACACTCTCGTCAGTCCCGGACTCTCACATTCTCGTCTGCCACAGTTCCTCCTCTTCAACCGCCTTCATTAGCCCGATATATGTTCATCATTCGTAGCACTTCCTCCAGATGGCTACCACAGACTGTCGATCCTACAGACGAGGCGGTATTTATAGCCAGGCGCTCTGACCCAGAACATAACGTCACACTTCGGCTTGCGCCGTGGGAGGATCATGATCGGAAAGTTCGCGCAACAGTCTGTAGCCGCTGACCTCTCCAGCAAAAGGCGGGGGTGGTGACGCCAGTGCAGGCCAGCTGTCAATCATCCTCCAGACCGCGTGGTGACGTAGCGGGTCCGCTTTGGCAAGGGGCTTGAGAGAGGACGGGTCAAGTCGTGGTGAGGAAGCATCTTCCCCGCCGAGAATATGGACGCGCGCCCGGCGAGAGGAGGGGTAGCATTGGTCCGCGTGTAACGCTATCAATATTGGTTAGTTCTACACATTCAATATGCATTTTACGAAAAAAAAAAGTACCGACAAATAATATTATGCAGCGATTGGTACGGCGTAGAGCTACTTCGTACTTTATTTGTTTGTTAAACAGAAACTAAACTCCTGCTTATGGAATACGCTTGTTGGTTGCATATAACTATTATGTATCTGAATTTCCACGACTTCGGTGGAGACACTGTTGCCACATATATTTGTGTATCATAACACAATTTTTATCCTACTTTTCGTAAGAAAGAAAGCCTTATGAGATCAATTTCCTGCCTGTGTGTGTATGTACACTGGAGAGCCAAAAAAAAACTGGTATAGGCGTGCGTATGCAAATAACAGAGGTATGGAACCAATCAGAGTAACGCGATGCGGTCCGCAGCGCATATAAAGACAACAGATGTATGGCAAAGTTGCTAGATCAGTTACTGCTGCTACAATGACAGGTTATCAAGATTTAAGTGAGTTTGAACGCTATGTTATAGTCGGCGCACGAGAGATGGGACACGGCATTTCTGAGGTAGCGATAAAATTTGTATTTTCGCTTACGACCATTTCACGAGTGTACCGTGAACATCGGGAATAAGGTAAAACATCAAATCTTCGACATCGCTGCTGCCGTAAAAAGATCGTGAACGAACGGGAGAAACGTTGACTGACGAGAGAATCAGTAAACGTGACAGACGTGCAACCCTTTCTCAAATTGGCGCAGATTTCAATGCTGGGGCATCAACAAGTGTCAGCGTGCGAACTATTCAACGGACCATCATTTATATGGGCTTTCGGAGCCGAGGGCCCACTCGTGTACCGTCGTTGACTGCACGACACAAAGTTTTTGGCCTCGTCTGGGTCCGCCAACACCGCCATTGAACTGATGATGACTAGAAACACGTTGCCTGGTCTGACGAGTCTCGTTTCCAATTGCATCGGGTGGATGGACGTGTACGGTCATGGAGACATCCTCATGAATCCATGGACCCTACATGTCAACAGGGGACTGTTCGAGCTNTCCATGGACCCTACATGTCAACAGGAGACTGTTCGAGCTGGTGGAGGCCTGTTATGGTATGGGGCGTTTGAAGTTGGCGTGAAAAGGGACCCATGATACGTCTAGATACGACTCTGACATGTAACAGATACGTAAGCATCCTGTCCGATCACCTGCACTTATTCATGTCCATTGTGCATTCTGACGGACATGGACAATTCTAGCAGGACAGTGCGACACCCCACACGTCGAGATTTGCTACCGAGTGGCTCCAGAAACACTCTTCTGACATTACACACTTCCATTGACCACCTAAATCACCAGACATGAATATTATTGAGCATGTCTGTGATTCCTTGCAACGTGCTGTTCAGACGAGATCTCGACCGCCTCGCATTCCTATGGATTTGTGGACTGCCCTGCAGGATTGATGGTTTGAATTGCCTCATCCATACCTTCAGACATTAGTCGAGTCCATGCCACGTCGTCTTGCGGCACTTCTGCGTGCTCGCGGGGACCCTACACAATATTAGGCAGGTGTACCAGTTTTTTTTTGGCTCTTCAGGGTATGTGCGTATGTGTGTATGGATGTGTGTGTGTGTGTGCATGTGTGCGTTACTGCGCGTGAGTATGTCCCCTTCACTTTAAATTTTCGAAAACTTCATCCGAAATTTACCAAATTTGGTACACATATAATACTTTGTAAGCACACCTCACTTTTAGTTTTTGACAATGTCGAGCTGTTAATTTCAAAATGGTGGCCATAAATATTTTTTGGTGATAATGTTATATTTTGGGAAAGGTACGACAAATTTAAAANTTAATTTCAAAATGGTGGCCATAAATATTTTTTGGTGATAATGTTATATTTTGGGAAAGGTACGACAAATTTAAAACGAATTGTGTACGCTGGCAGACCATTGTGTAAGAATTAAATTTTGTGATGGATGTTGTTGTTAGTATGACATTTTCGAAAATAGCACCAATTTAATAAATAAATATTTTACATTACATCATGAAAACTATTGAACCACTTCTTAGAAAATTTGGCATTTAGAAATACTGTTGTAGTTCACGTAAACGTTTGCTATTGAATATAATTAAATATTTATTTTCAAAATGGCGGTCATACAAATCTTTTAAGTTTTTTTAGTTTAACTGCTATACAATTTAAATGATTTCGACTAAACTTTGTATACCGAAAGTATCAATTAGAAGTATAATATATACCAACAAATAACCTCTTTTGTGAGCCGTTTTTTAAGACAGTGCCATACTAATAAAGGTATTACGTCATAACTATACNCCAACAAATAACCTCTTTTGTGAGCCGTTTTTTAAGACAGTGCCATACTAATAAAGGTATTACGTCATAACTATACAAATTATTAACCAATTCCTTCAAAATTTTGCAAACATGCAGTACTGGTGATGGTTATGCTATGTGCTATGTTTTAAGAATGTCAGAAACTTATTTTCAAAATGGCAAACATATAGCTATGTTAGCCTAGAAGGCTATATTGTCGAAACCATGTAATCAAATCCAACATAACTTTGTATGCTGGTAGTAGATATTATAACTATCAATTGTAACCAAATGGAGCATATTTTGTCATCTATTTTGTAAGATAGTGCTATGCGAATAAAATAAAGTTTTTATGTTATCTCGGGAAAGAATTGACAAATTCCTATAAAATTTCGCAAACAAGTATTACTGAAGCAGATGATGTCAAGTGTTATTCGTTAATGATGTTAAATACCTATTTTCAAAATTGCGGTCATATAGCCATTTTAAGCTTAGAATACTATTTCATCAAAAACCATGTAATCAATTTCAACTAAATTTTATATGCTGGTAGTAGATGTTAAAACTATTATCTGAATGTAAATAAAGAGTCGCTTGTCTGCCATTTTGTAAGATTGTGCTATGCGAGTAAATAAAGTATTTGTGTAATATCTCGCGAAGCAATTAACAAATTTGGCAATTAAATAGTACTGCAGCAGGTTGTGAAAACTGGTATGTTTTATGTTGTTTAGGCACTTATTCTCAAAAAGGTGGATATATAAATATTTTTGCACATTATATGTTACAAACGAAACTAATGCTAACTTTACTTTGTATGCTGGTAGGCGGAACCTATTACAACCATCACATTTGTCTATGCAGAGCCTTATTTCTCTGCAATTTTTTAAGTTAGCCCTACCATTAAAAATGGTAATTTAAATCGTATCTCGGGAAACAATCAACCTATTCCTACACAATTTGGCGTAGATGTTGTACTGTCGTAGGGCATAATATTAAATGAATTTTTTTAAAAGTAGGATACACTTATTTTTAGAATGGCGGCAATAAAATCATTTTAGATTTGTGGACGATATCTACGAAACTATGTAATCTCATTCAACTTAACTTTGTACATTGGCAGCATACAATCATCGAAATTGCTACTACATTACTTTTTTATCCTCCAACTATGAACATAGACACATGGAAATTGTAGAGGTTTTATGTCATATCTCGAGGACCATTCAACCGATTCCCACCAAATGTTTCACTGGAACCTTAAAAATAATTTGTACCAAAAAGTGAACATCATAAATGCTACAGATGGCGATGCAATCATTCATGATTTAAATGGGTCAGACAACGATGTTCAAAAGGCAGCTTCATAAATCATTTAGGTAATTCTGACATATATATTAAACAATTTAACCAAATTCAACAAACATTTGTATGTAGAAAGTATACATTAGAAGCATCGTATAAAGATACTCTTTTTCTGGCAATTTTGTACGATAGTACCAAATAAGAAAATAACGTTTTCTCTGTTATATCCCAGGGATCAAACAACCCATTTNCCAACAAATAACCTCTTTTGTGAGCCGTTTTTTAAGACAGTGCCATACTAATAAAGGTATTACGTCATAACTATAAAAATTATTAACCAATTCCTTCAAAATTTTGCAAACATGCAGTACTGGTGATGGTTATGCTATGTGCTATGTTTTAAGAATGTCAGAAACTTATTTTCAAAATGGCAAACATATAGCTATGTTAGCCTAGAAGGCTATATTGTCGAAACTATGTAATTAAATCCAACATAACTTTGTATGCTGGTAGTAGATATTATAACTATCAATTGTAACCAAATGGAGCATATTTTGTCATCTATTTTGTAAGATAGTGCTATGCGAATAAAATAAAGTTTTTATGTTATCTCGGGAAAGAATTGACAAATTCCTATAAAATTTCGCAAACAAGTATTACTGAAGCAGATGATGTCAAGTGTTATTCGTTAATGATGTTAAATACCTATTTTCAAAATTGCGGTCATATAGCCATTTTAAGCTTAGAATACTATTTCGTCAAAAACCATGTAATCAATTTCAACTAAATTTTATATGCTGGTAGTAGATGTTAAAACTATTATCTGAATGTTAATAAAGAGTCGCTTGTCTGCCATTTTGTAAGATTGTGCTATGCGAGTAAATAAAGTATTTGTGTAATATCTCGCGAAGCAATTAACAAATTTGGCAATTAAATAGTACTGCAGCAGGTTGTTAAAACTGGTATGTTTTATGTTGTTTAGGCACTTATTCTCAAAAAGGTGGATATATAAATATTTTTGCACATTATATGTTACAAACGAAACTAATGCTAACTTTACTTTGTATGCTGGTAGGCAGTACCTATTACAACCACCACATTTGTCTATGCAGAGCCTTATTTCTCTGCAATTTTTTAAGTTAGCCCTACCATTAAAAATGGTAATTTAAATCGTATCTCGGGAAACAATCAACCTATTCCTACACAATTTGGCGTAGATGTTGTACTGTCGTAGGGCATAATATTAAATGAATATTTTTAAAAGTAGGATACACTTATTTTTAGAATGGCGGCAATAAAATCATTTTAGATTTGTGGACGATATCTACGAAACTATGTAATCTCATTCAACTTAACTTTGTACATTGGCAGCATACAATCATCGAAATTGCTACTACATTACTTTTTTATCCTCCAACTATGAACATAGACACATGGAAATTGTAGAGGTTTTATGTCATATCTCGAGGACCATTCAACCGATTCCCACCAAATGTTTCACTGGAACCTTAAAAATAATTTGTACCAAAAAGTGAACATCATAAATGCTACAGATGGCCATGCAATCATTCATGATTTAAATGGGTCAGACAACGATGTTCAAAAGGCAGCTTCATAAATCATTTAGGTAATTCTGACATATATATTAAACAATTTAACCAAATTCAACAAACATTTGTATGTAGAAAGTATACATTAGAAGCATCGTATAAAGATACTGTTTTTCCGGCAATTTTGTACGATAGTACCAAATAAGAAAATAACGTTTTCTCTGTTATATCCCAGGGATCAAACAACCCATTTACATCAAATTCCTTCACACAAGTAGCGCAACGGTACACCATGTAAACTTACAAGTTTTCTGTTGATCAGTCAGTTATTTTTAAAACAAAGGACCGGTTAATACACTGAAGAGCCAAAAAAACTGGTACACTTGCCTAATATCGTGTAGTCCCCTCCCCCTCCCTGAGCACGCATAAGTGCCGCAAGACAACGTGGCATGGACTCGACTAATGTTTGAAGGTATGCAGGAGGCAATTCACACCATGAATCCTGCAGGGCAGTCCACAAATCCAATCTGCGTCAATTTGAGAAAGGGTTGCACGTCTGTCACGTTTAATGATTCTGGTCAGTCGTTGTTTGTCCCGTTCTTTCATGATCATTTTCCGGCCTCAGCGATGTCGAAGATGTGATGTTTTACCGGATTCCCAATATTCACGGTACACCCGTGAAATGGTCGTACGCGAACATCCAAATGTTATCGCTACCTCGGAGATGCTATGTCCCATCTCTCGTGCGCTGACTATAACACCACGTTCAAACTCACTTAAATATTTATAACCTGCCATTGTAGCAGCAGTAATCTATCTAGCTGCCGACCGCATCGAGTTACTCTGATTTGTTCCATATCTCTGTTATTTGCATAAGCACGCCTATACCAGTTTTTTTGGCTCTTCAGTGTATTTAATTTTAGTAAACCGTATCATTCGAAACATTAGACTGGTTAAATCTGAAGTTGATGCTCCGATACTGACGTTCGTAAAGTAAAGGATTGCACACTAGCTTATATCACGAGGTTTTCTGGGTTCAAGTCCCGGGTAAGGCATGTGTTTATTTGTAATTGTTTCACTACTGTTGCATAAGTTTCTGGTTTCATTTCTAAAGTTATTGCTTTCAAAGAGGAGTCAAGTCCTTCCTAGCAACTCAGATTTTAAGGAATTATTTAAAAATTAATTACACCCATGTTGAGGAAAGTAGGCTCATTTGTTATATTAATAAATTCTTGTATACATTCCAGCTTCGAAAAACGTAGAAAAAATTACTTAGGAGCTCGTTCTTTCTACAGTATTAGTTTAACCACGAAGCTGTGAGGCAAACTTGGTGACTGCTATTACTCACCCCCACTTTTCAGTGGCAATTCCACCAGTTACAAAAGACTGGTTCACATGTACACTGCAGATTGGAGTCTCGCGGAGTGCAGTGGTAATCAGAGCCACATATAAGTGAAATTTACAGTTAAATGAAATGGCTAGAAATTGATCCGAATTTAGTAAGTGCTTCTTTAGACAGTATTCCTCTTAACCTTCCCAAATATTCGAACTTTTAATAAAATATAAAAAATTTTATACAGTTGTTTAGCGTAGTACAGCTTATTTAAAAACTTAAAAGTCAAAAAAATATATTATTTAATAAAACAGGAAAGGAATGTGATGTATAATGCAAATACCAGACGACAAAAAGGGACTACATAATGGAATAAGATAAAATCTTAAATTAAAATTAATTCAGTTATAAATTTAATAAGCGAAAAATAATTAGAAATCTAATTAAATTAAAATTAGGAAACAAAACAAAACCAATCGATATAAATTTCATGTCTTACTTCTTAATTGTGGCAACCAGTAATATTTTTCAAATACAGATTTTCTCAGCACGCGAGAAACTACGACCATTATAACGACAAGATGAATAGAACTTACAGGTTTTCCTCGTCTCCTATGTGCAGGTGAAGTCAACGTGCCCAAGTATTTTTTTGCGGTGTCGCTGTCTTTACTAATGTAATTAAACTTGTAAAGCCCACAGAGTGGCCATGAAGACATTTTAATAGATTTTAACTCACAACAAATTTTCGCGACTTTATATTTAATTTTTGCAGAAATTACTAGTTAACTGAACTGAATTAAAAACTCTCTTATTTAAGGCCAGTAGTCACAAAAATCGAACCGGAAATGTGAAGAAGTCAACATGCAACATCGCTTTACGTAAACATGTTGAGTTATTAAACTGTATCCGGAATGACCCTTTTCTCTATCAATTGTAAACAAACATATATATAATTAATACGCAGAAACAAGTCATCGGTATTTTGGAAGCACTTAACACGACATATAAAAACACTACGTTGGTATTTTAGTTTGACGTAAAAGTAGATATTACAGAAATACAAAAAAGTATTCGCGATAAAAAGCAACATGTCCTTTTTCCCGTATAAACGTCTTGGTGCAAATTCGCACATTAATTTTCCTAAAATGGTAGACCTTTAGAGTCCTATGCACGCGGTGTGTATTCTTGTGCAGTGGGTCGCGTAACTACGGTGCCTTTAAACTAAGCATGCCCCCTCCCCCTAAAATATGTAAAGGTCGCGATATGTTGACAGTTTCTTCGGTTATCTGGATACCGCAATTTAATAAAATTCGTTTATTGCGGTAACTTGTTACTCAAGATTACGTTATGCGGTTATACGATGTACCATGCGTGCAGCAAACCATTTCAGTGTAGTGCCAGGTCATGCACCTTAATATGCGTTTTACATATGAGCTGGCAAGCACGCGTCTTATCACCGGGAAAGACGTACCAAAAAAAATATGCATGCTTTCCTACTAGTGCCACAATTAGCTTGCTATTTTCATTCTTCCTCCCTTCTCACTTCATAGAGACGGTGATAAGAGCACCGAATGTTGAATGCAAATAAGTTATGTGGGAAAAATTTACTTTGAAATTCATTGCGAGGTTACTAATTGAATACGAATCTGTCTCCTATTTGCATTAAATAATAAAAGAGCCACGTGTCATGACTTTCAAAGTTGAGTTCAAAGGTTTGGCTGGCTCTTAAGGGCGCCACACAGTTGAGGTTTTTATTGCGTTTGGGGTGAAACTTATACCCGTACCTGGTGTCCTATCACACCTACGCGCAAAGCTCTGAGTTGGCGTACAGTGTTTCCGTCATACAGCAGGTACCTATGGAACTTTACGAGGTGACCCTATTATTTTACTACTGGAAATCCTGAAGCGAAGGTCCGTATAATAGCTTCGTATATTTACAAACCGTATATTATGAGATACAGCAGTGTAAAAAACTATTTTTAGTTGTGTTGGAGGGAAGGCAAAAAGCATTTATAAAATGCATGATGTATTTGAAGTATTATTCATACTTCGTCTGAAAAGGGTGTGTGTTTTCTTTTCGTACATCGGTATAATGGGAACATGTTTAGTGGTTTTATAAAAAAAAAACTGCGGATTCCAAACACTTTGCTACGAAATTCAAGCGCCAGACAGGCGGCGCCCTTGTAGTCCTTTCAAGATTACTTCCAACGTTTCTGAAGCACTGCTAAAATTCTACTTCCAGGATATTCCTCCNTTTCAAAGTTGAGTTCAAAGGTTTGGCTGGCTCTTAAGGGCGCCACACAGTTGAGGTTTTTATTGCGTTTGGGGTAAAACTTATACCCGTACCTGGTGTCCTATCACACCTACGCGCAAAGCTCTGAGTTGGCGTACAGTGTTTCCGTCATACAGCAGGTACCTATGGAACTTTAAGAGGTGACCTTATTATTTTACTACTGGAAATCCTGAAGCGAAGGTCCGTATAATAGCTTCGTATATTTACAAACCGTATATTATGAGATACAGCAGTGTAAAAAACTATTTTTAGTTGTGTTGGAGGGAAGGCAAAAAGCATTTATAAAATGCATGATGTATTTGAAGTATTATCCATACTTCGTCTGAATAGGGTGTGTGTTTTCTTTTCGTACATCGGTATAATGGGAACATGTTTAGTGCTTTTATAAAAAAAAACTGCGGATTCCAAACACTTTGCTACGCAATTCAAGCGCCAGACAGGCGGGGCCCTTGTAGTCCTTTCAAGATTACTTCCAACGTTTCTGAAGCACTGCTAAAATTCTACTTCCAGGATATTCCTCCGCCTTATGTAAATAAAGCTTAATCGAGTCTATAGATTTAACCGAAGGGACAGCGCACCGCATTCGTGAGCATTCAATGTAATGATATTTTGGATAAGAACTATTCTTTATTAAGCCTTACTAACAAATTAATTACCTTATTCATGTTGATTATAAATTAAATTTATGAGAAAAAGTTCAAATTAATCAAAATAAGGTAGGTTTTTCGGAAACAACGAAGCGCGTCATATATAAGGTGATTTTTCCAAGGTTTCATTCAAAATGTGTGAAGAAACTGCGAACAGACTATAACCGCGAAGTCTTGAACGCAAGTGAGGGTGATATGAGGTGAAGATGCGTCAGTGGTGGAATGCAATGGCGGGTGATATGGGAGTGCGCCGAGTAAACCTGAATACAAATTGGTAGAATTTATAACGGGAAGTGACGTACAAAAGCAGATTCTGACCATTCATAGCGTTCGTTAGGATTGTTGGGAGGTGAGATGAGGGTAATGCGCGTAAGCTGCGAGATGCATATTGTAGGAGAAATTGATTTCTTAAAAGTAATATTGTGTTACAACAATCTTAACCTTGCTGAGAGAGAGTACAAAATTACTGGACAAGTTTTAAACAATCGTACAGTTGTATGTTCGCTGTCGTTTACCACATGGAAAGCTTGTGTAATTTTAATAATTTGCATTAGAAAATTAAAATTTTAAAGTTATCTTGTGTTTCTTTCTTTACAAATAAATATATATTGTATTTTAGAACGCAGGAAATCTAATGTGGCTAAGCAGATACAATGTTAACGAATCAAATTTANGAGTGCGCCGAGTAAACCTGAATACAAATTGGTAGAATTTATAACGGGAAGTGACGTACAAAAGCAGATTCTGACAATTCATGGCGTTCGTTAGGATTGTTGAAATGTGAGATGAGGGTAATGCGCGTAAGCTGCGAGATGCATATTGTAGGAGAAATGGATTTCTTAAAAGTAATATTGTGTTACAACAATCTTGGCCTTGCTGAGAGAGAGAGTACAAAATTACTGGACAAGGTTTAAACAATCGTACAGTTGTATGTTCGCTGTCGTTTACCACATGGAAAGCTTGTGTAATTTTAATAATTTGCATTAGAAAATTAAAATTTTAAAGTTATCTTGTGTTTCTTTCTTTACATATAAATATATATTGTATTTTAGAACGCAGGAAATCTAATGTGGCTAAGCAGATACAATGTTAACGAATCAAATTTANATAAATATATATTGTATTTTAGAACGCAGGAAATCTAATGTGGCTAAGCAGATACAATGTTAACGAATCAAATTTAACTGGCACAAGAGAGCGTGATTAATTAGAATAGTTTCTAAAACTGCGTCCATTCACGTTTAGTACCTGGAAATATTTTTAAGATAAGGGTGGTTGTTTCATATCTCGGGCATCGTGCGACTAAAGCCAGTTCAGAAACATTTGGGAGAATAACATGTGATATTGAAACCGCGGTTAACGTTAAAGTATCCATCACGGTTGGCTGTGGTGATGTAAAGACTGCCACTTACTGAGAGGCATTACTTACGGACACATCGGCGAGGAGGACAGTGAGTTTTGCTGATGGGTGGAGACCGCACAAAGTAAGAATCTGTATGATCGGAGTTATGAAATTACTGAAGACCCTCAGTAACACTATTGGCAATTAGGATATATCATTGTAACAACCATATTAAGTGCCTTTATAATCTACTGGTTAAATGCTGAAACTGCAGAGAAACTGAAACTACAGCTGGTAAGGTAAAATTCCTTGCTTACAAAAAATAGTAACAAAGCAGGCATCAATAACTAATATTAACGTAAAAAATAATCAATTATTTAATTTCCGTAAATTAATAAAATAATGAAACCTATCTTAATATCGGTTTTGATTTTGTGAAGAAAAAATCTACTCACGCGGTCTCAGCAGCCGAGTGAAGAAAGTACACCTGTAAATGCCCGGTTTTTACCACTTTCTGAATATCAGTCTTTCTGGGTAGATATTGCTGACCTTGAATTGCCGACCACTACGATTCACTATTCCTAAAACTTGTCTGAAAGAGTAGCCTTTACTCTTCGTTCACCTTGTAACTGAAGTAAATATACTGGGCGTGACTGCTTTTGGGAATAAACTGGAAAGAATATGGCAGCATATTTCTTTGTTAATCTCAGATCTGATAGATTTTTTTTATATAATCAGACGTAGATTCAATAGCTTGTTAATATGTCATTCCGTAACGTACCGACTTTTTTGCGGAATCTCAAATAGCAAAGTACTAAGTTGGTAGTACTACGTTACTAATACCATTGAAATATCTAACGTACCTGTTATTTCTTCCCTTTCTTTTTACCCCGTAAATGTGGGTTCCGTATTCCGCGGGGGAAACGGGAGATCCCCGAGAAAACCACCGGCCAGTGCCATCGTCCAGAACGATTACCACATGCAAAAATCCGGGAGCAACCCCCCCTGGAATATAACCTGGTTCGCCTAGATGGGAGGCGAGCAGTCTAATCACTGCACCACCGTGGCCCCTCGTAGCGTCGTGAGTTATAAGCGGACTCAACCACCACGTTAGTTTACGTTCGTTGGCCATGAAGCAGCCTTCGTGTGAATTATTGTTCTAATCTCATGTGTACTCAAAGTGACAATTTCTAAATAATTTCCCATGAACGATAGCTGAAGTTAACAGGAAACATAGATATTGCTAACCAGAAGTTCTTTTAGATATTAAAAATTAATCATTAAAAACCATGTAAGATAATGTTATGTAACACATGCCCATAACCCTAATGTTAAAAGTTACTCTTCGTATCCTTCAGGATTTTATTCAAGGAACTCTAATTTCAGGTACTACCATCCCAAAAAACTAGGCTTCTAAAGCATTTGAATAGTTTTAAATGTAGAATTTTCAGAAACGAGTAAGACTCATAACGTCAACTAATGAGTAAGCGATTTGCGCTCATGTAATATTTGCTAAGATACCAGTTGTTTCAACTGGAAATAAATCTATCAAAACCGATATTTATGAAATCTGGAAATTGTTAGTTCCATATTTAAATAAAATATTTTCTTCAATTATCAACCAAATTTATAAAACTTGTATCGTGCCTGTTCAGGAACCTAGTATCCTGCCTCGGAATTTCTCAGGGTAAGTTCAATCTTAAATCGTGATTGCCTTCCTGTAACAGATTTATTTACGGCATACAAGCAAAGCCCTTTTTGATCATGCAATATAAAATTTTAGTCATGTTACAAGAGTAACTATACCCATCTACAATATTGTCTTACTTCATAAATCATTTGAGACCAATAAAAGAACGATTACCGGTTTTCATGATTGCGTTACCCGTTACATCTTTCTGTAATTTATTTTTTTGCATGTTGATACCTGCCAAATGCTGAAATTTTGGAAGTAGGTATTGATTCTGCTCTGCGGCGTGAGACGCCAGCACGTGATGCTAGCCCTCANGCTGGTTCCACCGCCAGCCACCGGGAGCGCTGAGCAGGTCGCTTCCATTAACTAAAGCAGTGGTAAATAGATTTGGGTATTTTTAGCATGTTTCTAACATTGAGTAGTTCATCAACAAATTTAACTGTTTAATTCACTTCGTCAACAGTGGTGAACGTGTTTGCTTACATTTCTAGTTTCAACATACCCGCTCTTTTAAATGAATGAAGTACTATCGCTAACTTTTAATTTATTATATTTGCCAGGGGTGGCGGAACCATTTAGTCAGGAGTGTCATATGACCCCTAATAATATGCTTTTAGAGTGAGATTCTCAGAAGGAAAAATAAACCTGCTCTAAGACTATGCTTTTGTCGTTAATTAATACGTAATGATAAATTTAAGTATTATTTTCATATACAACTTCTTCAATAACTGTAATGATTCTGTTTGAATGTTGCAGTTTTTCTATAATATATGTAAGGTTTCTAATATTTGTTTATAAACGATATCAGTTATTTTGTTAAAATAAAAATAATTGTGTAATATATTATGTATATTTTGAGTAGGTCTTAATATTAAACACTTAAGTAAGAATTTATCTGTTATAGCGATATCTGTTAGTGTTAATTGAAATTTAAAATAGCTGTAAAATACGCAAAAAATATTTACTTACTGACATCTAAACCCTTGATGATCTAATGACGAACACATTCCGCCGCCCCTAGTAGATTAATTAAAAACAGGCTNTACTGACATCTAAACCCTTGATGATCTAATGACGAACACATTCCGCCGCCCCTAGTAGATTAATTAAAAACAGGCTGGTGAGAGTACAAACACCTCAAAGCACATCAACAGTGTTATAACCTGAAATCCAATCCACTTTGTTTTTGATAGCGCAATAAGCAGGAAAGAAGTCAAATATTGTAACACAGATAATTACTACTGCACACCCTGCATGAGCAGTCTGTCCCACGTTCACGTTCCCTCTACGGTCGCATCTGGAAGGAGGTCAGCGTCGGCTTCTTGCGACCCTCGTCGCGCGTGAATTGCCGATGATACAAATCTGCTGTTACTGCTCCTTTTGCCCGGCGTCCAAATGGCTCGGCGGGGACCATCAGTTCGCCGGAGGTCGTGATGGGTGGAGGGCTGGAGGGGGAGGGATTCTCGGAGAGGAGTTTGTGGGAAGGGACGAAGAGAATTTCTCGCAGAGGAAGTGCGAGCACGTGGACAGGCGAGATCCCATCGTTCCGACCAGCAACTTTCAAAGCTTCCTTTAGAAACATCAGCAGCACAAACCTAAAACGGCACAGTGCACAACCCCACACATTGGGTACTATACATTTTCAGTTTCATATTTAGTNAGCAGCACAAACCTAAAACGGCACAGTGCACAACCCCACACATTGGGTACTATACATTTTCAGTTTCATATTTAGTATTTGTAAATGGAACTACATCTTAAAAGTGAAATATAGATTGTTTTTCAAAGCCCTTTGGCGCTTGCCATATTGTTATGTTTTTAACGAATAAACATTACGAGTTGCATTTCTTAATACATTTCAAGGTATAAATTACGTATTTAACAAATTTAAANTTCAAGGTATAAATTACGTATTTAACAAATTTAAAATTGTTGTTCTCCTTCAGAGAATATCCAATATTTTGTCCACTTCTGATTTTAAGGTGTAGAAATTAAAATGTTATTTGTTGACGACGGTTAAAGAGAAGTGTGCTAGTAATGCCTTGAACTATATATTATTATATAATTTCAGTTGTATTTGTTGGCTTGATTAAATAATAAATTTGGTACAATTTAGACCCAAAAATGGATTTACATTTTTCGCTTGTCATTATAATTCTTCTTCAAAAAAGTGTCCACTAAAATAGCTCAACCTGTCGGCGTTGTTTTCACTTTCATTGGATTTTTGGTTTGGTTATGATGTTACATAAATCATCTGCTCTATAATGAACGTCACCATAGTGTGCATAAAAGAAACATAAACAGAATCAAAAAAATTTTAATTTTTTTAATATAAAGATTACACTATTAATATTGCCTTAAAACTTGGAACTACTGCTACTTCATCGTTGCCAACTTAACTGAGAGAATGCCAGTATGCGTGCGTGTTTAAATGTATGCAGTTAGAGGCAGATACTTTCTTCAAAGGATGATTGAAAAAATGCTTAGTCAACCGGATACCAGCCATAAGGTGTTGTTACACCACATACATGCACATGCCCATACCTCACTATGAGTATTTCACCTTCGGGGGTACGCACCGCGGTTGCCACTCCCCTGTGTTTAACCGTTCGACAAAAGGTTGCTCGTCCTGCCCCAGCAAATTTACATCTCACCCCCTTCCCTTCTCTTATACTATCGAGCGTATAATTTTATAATTAAAATAATTTTCGGGAAAAGCCTCAAAACTTGTTGTCCCACACCAGCGGACGTGTGGGCGGGAACCTAGCATTTCCCCTCGGCAGCGCGGAGTTCAATTTGTGTTACGGCCTTGGAGTATATAGAGTCTTGGCACGAGCGACTCCTCTCTCTCTATCTCTCTCTCTCTCTCTCTTCTGTTCCCCCGAGTTGTTTATAGCGAGCAGGCTTCCTGTTTCCTCCGCCGTCGTTTTGACGACGCCGTAAAACGCTGTCCTCCAACAGCGCAGGGCTCGGCGGCAGCAGGCCGGAGTGGTGTCTGCGTCCGGGCTGCTCCGCACGTTCTCATGTTAATTCAACCCCTACCCTTCCGTTCGTTAGGCCCTGGCCGTTTTCCGGTGCGGCTATCGCACTGACCGAATGAGTGGACGAACCCTCTCCTTGAGACTGTCGAGGAGTCTGTACCGGGTAAGTTTCCGGCCATCACTTTGCCACAGACAAAATTACCTTATCTGCTTGACTGAGCTTCGCAGTAAGAATTCTCTTCATGTATTCAGTCAACGGGCTGACTCTTGGTTTCATCGGGTGAGTGAAGAGGTTTGGGCGGCACTTAACATCGTGGTCTTGGCAGCTGATGAGGGTGCAACTAGGTGAGTAGGCCTATGGAGCAGCGCCAGAATGCAAGGGCTGGGAAACCTCCCCGAGAAAACCTGCTGACCAGTGAAATCGTCCGGCACGATTTCCACAAGCTTAAATCCGGGGGTGTCCCCGCTGGAAATCCAACCCGGCTCTCTTTGGTTGGAGGCGAGTATTCTAACCACTACATTACCAAGGTCCCTTAGATTTCCTATAATCCAATTGTTTTGTTTCCGGTACATCCTATAAATACTTATTTATTATTAATTACATAATTTGGCTTTAAACGTTTAGATAATTCTTCGGACGTTACTGCATGTTTACAGANTGTTTTGTTTCCGGTACATCCTATAAATACTTATTTATTATTAATTACATAATTTGGCTTTAAACGTTTAGATAATTCTTCGGACGTTACTGCATGTTTACAGAAGTACTGAAATCTTGACAGCGAATTTCATATGTAGTTCCATAGATTAACGTTTTATTAAAACACCAATAACAATTTTAACATGCACACAACAGTTCGTGAAATAATTTCGTGTTTGTCAGTGGTTCTAAGTTTTTCCATGAACCGTAGAACTTCAGAATGTATATAATATTGCGGAAAGGAAGTGCAATTGAGGAGGATTTGTTTGGCACTTACTTTGTTCCTTTGACATAAATTTACTAATCTCTCCAACAGTGGCTTTCTTTTGCGTAGGTGGATGTGGAGCACAAACAATTAGGGAAGTTGATTAAAAGGGAGAGCGCAGAGTTGATGGTGTAGAGATGAAGTCGAGATTCAAGATGATAGTTTAGAGGAACGGAAAAGATAATAGAGAGTGGTCATCATTGAAATGTAATTATGAAGCATGAGAGAACGTAAGCGTAAGTGACTCTTTAATTCACGCAGGTTGTTATTGCACTACGAATTTTATGCTTTCATTTATATTAGATCATTCTGTTCTTAACCCACACGATTTTATGCTACTATTTTTACATATGTTTGGTTTTGCATCTGCAGTTATTTTAAGTGTTGTTTATGCATGCTGCCAAATTATGCTTGAAGNTTTTTACATATGTTTGGTTTTGCATCTGCAGTTATTTTAAGTGTTGTTTATGCATGCTGCCAAATTATGCTTGAAGGCCAATCAAGATGCTGTTTACACAGCAGTTTTATCAAAACTAAAATAAAAAAAGCAAACACTTGCGTGTTTTAGCTCGGACTCAATCTTAGGGCACATTGCATCGTTTCTTACTTCAAATGTCAACGCCGTAGATGACTGCTGTATGTAAGTAGAGACTGCGTATATGATAGCGAATATTATTAAAGATTGCGAATTTTTTAAACTAAATCGCGCAGTACCGTATGCAACTTTTTTTTATTTTTTATTTTTTTCATGAAACATTATAATATGTATAATTCTGTTACTCTCCAAACAGGGTCCTAGAATGAAGAAAAAGCAAAATTTGTCAAAGAGAAATGCCATATCCCGTATTTGCTATACGAAAAAAATTCTTGTAACACTATTATAAGTTTAACGACTTCCTCCCCAGGATAACAGCTAGAACGGCCACATTTAAACGCGCANATTCTTGTAACACTATTATAAGTTTAACGACTTCCTCCCCAGGATAACAGCTAGAACGGCCACATTTAAACGCGCAGACACAAACTTCACAGTTGGAAAAGAATTCTCCTGTCTGGAATCGATACGTTAATGTACGCAGTAGCATTTACTGACGGCCCGGAAAATGGGATTATGGGAAGACGACAGCGCGTAGCCCGGTTTGTCGGGCCACTTTATTTTCCACTTCTGTTCCAGCCATTATTTTCGCACGCGGTCTTTCTCCCCCTCTCTTCGCTCGCTATCCGCGTGTCAGAAGGGGTCGGCAAGGGGTTGGGGACGCGGGAAATATTTTACGCTCAAATCCAGGCCGCGGCGATGGCGGACGAGGTCGGGATGGTTTTTTTTTTTGGGCCAGAATCATGAGGGGAGGAGGAGGCAGACAGACGTGATGGACATGTCTGCCCTTCTTTCCTCGTCTTTTTCGTATCCCTCCGCCTCTTCTGTCTCCGCCCGTTGGCCCGTGGGCCGGGCGGGCCGAACTGATCCTACCCCGGCGAACAGAGATGACGTGCGGGCTGCTTACCCATGCCCCTGCCATCCCGAAGCAAACGTAGCGGGCTGCTAATAGAATTTCATGTGACGGCTCCTGGACAGGCCGGCAGGCCACGACGGGGTGTCCTTAATACATTGCTGCTCCCCCCTCCCACGACCCTTGTCACCCCCTCCATCAAACCACCATCCGCCTCACCCCTCCTCCACCCGCAACCTGCTCGCAATTTCATTAACCCGTCCCTTCCTCCGTACGACCGGTGCGTCTTGGCGAAGGCTCTGCTCCAAATGTTAAGTTGCCTCGCTCAAGAAATATGAAAGACTTGTCACTGTCTTCATTCTCCGCTTTATCTTTTCTTCGCCCGGATATCTTCTCCCCCCCCCTCCTCCCACAGCAAGAACCGTTCATCTCATATTTTCTGGGGAGATTACTGCAAATACATTATGTAACATTACAGCATGTGCCGTGCTATGTCATAAGAAGATGTTAATGGATTTTTTAAATTATATTCACTCGTACCAGACTTAATAGAGCGTTAGTACACGTTACGCAATTATTGCTATCACAGCCTTTGACTGAATAATAAAAAATCCCTGAATTGAATATTTACGCCAGAGACATTTACAATGAGAGATGTTATTAAAAGCTTTTCGTAGTAACTTTAATTAAATAACTTGGAATAAAAAGTTACTTAACACTGGAGTTCGTTAGCTTTAGGATATTGTAGGTCTTCACTTAATTGCTACACGCTGACACACAATACAAATCAAATAAATTACACTATTAAATCTAAATTGATGGAACTGTTCCAAAAATAATGAATTTGTGTGCAGATCTATTGAAAATGTTCATTAGAATGAGCATGAGTACATTAATTATTTTAGTTTCTGTTGGTCGCGGATTTTTAAAGATTTGTATTGATTCCTTGTGAATTACGCTGGCATGGTGCTAAAACCTGAGTATATTATAGCAATTCGCCACTAGATACCATAAAAGGACTTAAACTGAAGTTTCGGTAAAAATAATTCCACGGATTTGCATCAGTGATTCAGATTTAGTGTTATATAAAACAATTGTCACACTTCCACAATGCAGTAGAAATTTCATTTATCAATTAACTACTTACAATTAAATAAAACATTAAATTTTTCACGGCACAGCTGCCCTATGTAGCAAGTTTGGTATATACGAGTTTCTTTCATAAATCGTGTATGGTCATATATTTATATGTATCATGATACAATAATCTTATTTCAAAGTTTATATGAAGATGTTGGGTTGATGGAGGTGAGCGCAAAGTAAACAAAAGTTTTTTGGGAAAATGTGTGTTACGACAGAGACTAGAAAAAACATTTCCTCTACATATGGCTTANAAGTAAACAAAAGTTTTTTGGGAAAATGTGTGTTACGACAGAGACTAGAAAAAACATTTCCTCTACATATGGCTTACAATTAGTAAACTAGTTTTAGGCTAAGCGAGATAAAAAAAAGGAAGATTTGCAATATAAAACTGAACCAGTTTACAGCAGTGGTGCTCGAGTTTAGGTATCTCATTTGGGAGCTGGTACTTCCTGTATTTTGCCCTCCAAAATGCTCGTTGTACATTTTAAATTGAATGGTTTCTTTCAATTAATTTCCGAATTGAATAAACAAATTCTGAAAAGTATAACATAGAAGGCAACAAGCAACTTTCTTTTTATGTGCCCTAATTTTAGTCATAGCTCATTTATGTACTATTTGTAAAAGACGGATTCAATTTCTTTCATTAATGGATTTTTGATGGTTCTTGTATGATGCCAAAATTGCACTGCGTGTTCACGGGTTCTACATTAATTCATCAGTGACCAAAATTAAAATAATATCGGAAAAAAATTACGAGCACTGAACTTGGTAATCATAATGTATTAATTATACCCTTGTATAGGTAGTTCACGATAAACTGAGCCCTTTTGAAATCCCTGCTTATTATGTATGCGCATTGGGTATTCTTCCACCATAAGCAAAGTTAACTATTACCATAGTAGACCTGATCACTTTATTCACGCGTAGATCAAGGAAAAATATGAAATCATTAGAATGCTGGTTAATTCTCGTACTTCAATATACTTAAACATAAATTAAAATAAATAATTTCAGTATTCACAAAATGTTTACCTGAACCAACTTTAAGGCGTGGAAATACTTTATCTCCATCGGCAACACATTTACTAGGCACATACCAGCCTGTGTGCCAGTTCAAATTTACTCTATGCAATTAGGGGTAGTGAAATTTTTCAAAGGTTGATTTGAAAAGTGCTTAATTAACCGTCAACAGCCTATATGTACTGTATACAGAGTATACACAGTATTGAAAGGGCGTTTAAATTTTTTGCTATCCGCTAAGTGCGTTGAAATTCTGCACTGAAGCATGGCATTACAAAGAGATCGCATCTTCAAAGAGAGTTTCCTNTATCCGCTAAGTGCGTTGAAATTCTGCACTGAAGCATGGCATTACAAAGAGATCGCATCTTCAAAGAGAGTTTCCTGTGCTAGACACCCTCTGTTTTCTGCTTCTGGCCAGAAACTAGACGCCTCCAGAGGTTTAATGTTTAAACACAAGAGTTGTTTCCTGGAAGCAGTGATCAAAGGTCGGATCACTTACTCTTACGTGGGTCGCTTTTAGTAAACAATAGGTCGCTTGGTAATAGCCCGTAATGGATCGAGTATTAACCGACACAAAAGACAATATACCCCACCCATCTCAAAAGGACGCCGAAGTCCTTCTCAAACGAATCACCGTATCGCATTTCCTTTCCAAGCTAGTGGGTACCTGCCTGACATTACCCACAAACTGTTATTGACGCCGGCAATGAAAAATATTTCAATGTTCATTCGAATGTATTATTGTGTAGTTTCGCACCTCAGCTTTTTCGCGATATATGCTACAGAAAAATAAATGTTTAAAAAATAAAAGCTTATCTCCAATTATTTTGACAGAAATATTTTATAATACAGTAGTACAACACTCATAGTATAATTAAGAAAGTTTTCTTTGCATTGGTGGCTGTTAAAATTAATTTTTATTGGTATATTTTATTTCCATAGATGTGCCATAACATAAATACGGTCAGAGTTATAGAAATTACATCGTATTTATTAACTATTGCCTGGAAACTAGTTAAAGTCAACCGGAGTGGTAAATTTACATGTGGCGAGAGAACATTCAAAAGAGCTGAGATAAGAAAAGAAAATGAGAGTTTTCAAAAGTACTCATTTAATCGCAAAGTAGCTGCATGAAACTAAACTATTTGTTTTACTTATCAGTGATATATTTATAAGAATTATGTTATTTTAATAGCTTATTTCTGCAATCGGTTAATTTCACAGACAGTCACACTCAGCAAATGTAAATTACTATAAATTAATTGAAAATTTGATAAACTGAGTCACTGATGTACTCTGTAAATTTTAAATTTACTTAATTTCTCGATTATTATAATAATATAATTATTTAGTTTTAAACCTAGTCGTTAAGCCCTGCAGCAAACGTGATGGATTATTTTTTTCGGAAATAAAAAATATTCCAAACGTTTGTCGCTTTTAGTTAGATTTTGCTAAATATTTTTTCTCCATTAAGTTTGTTGGCAGCACATATTCTCAACACGGGAAAATGTTTGCTATTTTATCGCTCATAAAATTAATAAATCAAATAAATTTACGATGCACTGCAAATACAGTCATAGCGATATATAAAAATCAGCAGTACGAATACTATTTACATAGAGGCCTAGATTAAAATTCCATGTGTTGTTAGCGAAGTTATATTAGCACGGAAGCAAAACATTGTTTTTTACGGATTTTATTAGTTACAGCACTTCTCTGTTTGGCGGCTGAATAAACAAACTAGATAAACGTGTAGATTTGGTTTCACTTATTTTCGTTTTTATGTTAAGGTCTATTTAAAACCATAGTTTGAATTAAATTTACATTTACATTTGTGTTTGGTCTGTTTGTATTATGCTTTAAGTGACAACATAAAGTTAACAAACAAATGAACCTAAACGTATGTTCCAATTGATTTTTATGGTTTGCTTGTAGTTGTTTGTGTTACACTTGATAACAAGAGGTTTCTGAAACTCGTGACAGATAACTTGCAATTTAAAACAGTATGCAGAGAGCATAACAAAGAAATTTATTACGAAGTATAATAGTTCCACAAATTAGGAAAAATAAATTAAAAGATTCGTAATAACTTAGAACACTTTGCATGAGGCCACCTTTTAAGGAAATAACATTGCTCTATAAAAGATAAAAAAAATGGGGTTTATAAAAATTAATATTTGGTTAAATTAAAAACTCAAAATAATGATTTTTCTAAGGGCAACTCTTGCTTAAAATTAAACTTTATAAACTAGTATTCCAGAATTAATAACCAAATTAATACGTAAGCAATTAAGAATAATTTATTTTAAACGTTTTGTTGTTCTTAAAATGTTTGACGATTCTATAAATAATAAAATATGAATTTTTTAAACCATAATTTGCCCCTCTTCAAAGACGCTGGTCTTATCAATATATCAATATGATAATTGGAAAAGATTATCGAGTTTTTGCGCTATTCAAATATAGCTAGTGGGATCATGTAGGCCTAAGTCAAAGATTAATTTATCGGGATTGTGTGTGGATACGTATGAGATAATCAAATATACAATGTTCAGTCTAAAGTTGAGAATAAAATTAATATTTAGGAACTAAAATTTTTCTCTGCAAGCATGTATTGGTTCTGTGTACTAATAGAATAGCTAATTGCGATACGTCTTCAGGTTATTATACATACTTGGGGGTGATGTTCACAGAAGATGTATCGTGTCATACAGAGATAAAAGCAAGGATCCCAGCTGGAAACAGACCTTACTATAGCCTCAGTACACTGTTTAAGTCACGCNTCATACAGAGATAAAAGCAAGGATCCCAGCTGGAAACAGACCTTACTATAGCCTCAGTACACTGTTTAAGTCACGCAGTCTGTCAAGGAAATTCTAACTCCAGTTATTCAAGACACTCATCCATCTGTGGTGCTGTATAGATCTGAGACATGNAGTCTGTCAAGGAAATTCTAACTCCAGTTATTCAAGACACTCATCCATCTGTGGTGCTGTATAGATCTGAGACATGGAGTGCCCGGAAAAAAGACATGAACTATCTTCTCGTTTCCGAGCGGAAAGATTTAAGCAAGCTCTTCAGCCCGGTAAGAGGTGCGGCTACTGGAGAATGGTGGATCGGACATAATCATGAACTCGTTCAGATATACAACAGCCCAAATATAGTAGGACTAGTGAGAAGCAAACGCCTTGTGTGGGCAGGTCATGTCGCTCGAATGGACACACGTTAGTGGTCTTAGAAAGTACTAGATTTTGTCCTGGTGGAAGAAGACCGTTGGGTAGACCAATGAAGAAGTGGAGATATAGAATCTATGAGGACCTACTTCAAATCGTTGAAAAGGATAACTGGGGACGAAGGGCAAGATACAGGACATAGAGGAGGAAGAGCCTTGTAGATGTGCTCGGTCACCTGGGCCTGATCGCGTGACGATGATGACGTTTTCAGGTAGCGCATAACAATGATGTTAACAATATTTATTTATTTTGAAAATTTAGACAAACACGTTAATGGGCGAGGCATTGAGAATGTTCATGTTGTGTAATTTCATTATTGNTTTATTTTGAAAATTTAGACAAACACGTTAATGGGCGAGGCATTGAGAATGTTCATGTTGTGTAATTTCATTATTGAAGTCTAAACTTCACGTCTACAGTGTGTCTATTAGGTACGGAATCAGCTGTTACATGACAGAACCATACCGGCATTCGCGTAGAGCTTTATCAGAAAATAACTTATTACATTCCTATAAATCAAACATGGATGTTCCCAAAGGTGAGTTCAGCGAGTTAGAAATTCGTCACATCACTGGGGAGTTTAAAGTAAATGTGCTGACATTTCCTGCGCGGGGAGTGGAAACTTCGACTGGTAAAACAAGCGGCGCACGTGAGGCCGAGACCGGGCTTACTCAACCCTTTTACCAAGTACGTTCGGTGATGTGGCGCGTATTTATAAAGATCGCCCACATTCTCTAAAAGTTCGNACTCAACCCTTTTACCAAGTACGTTCGGTGATGTGGCGCGTATTTATAAAGATCGCCCACATTCTCTAAAAGTTCGAGTGATAAAAACTTAGTAAAAACACCCTCATTCTGTGAATCATACACAGACATAAGACCTTCAGAAACCAAACAAGTTTGGTTTACCTTTAAAAATACAGGTATTATAATATATAAATTATATGTATACCTGAGTGGATGAGACGTAAAATAGTGCTGAATACATTAACTGCAGTGTTCAGGCATCCGGAAGCCAATCTGAAAAAANTGAGTGGATGAGACGTAAAATAGTGCTGAATACATTAACTGCAGTGTTCAGGCATCCGGAAGCCAATCTGAAAAAATCAAGTCTATTAATACAATTTATACCATAACGGCTGGTGTTGTATATTAAAGGATTTGTGAGTAAACATTNAAAAAATCAAGTCTATTAATACAATTTATACCATAACGGCTGGTGTTGTATATTAAAGGATTTGTGAGTAAACATTTTTTTTCCAACGGAATTTGCCAGTAAAGAATGATTTTTACATATCAACTCTTACACAAGCACAATTAACATAAGCCTGGAGTGAGGAAGTACTAAAGTTTGTGATATTTAATATGCTCCCTTACCAAGTCACCCGAATCTTTGTACCATTGGAATTGGCATGACAGGTTATGTTTATAGGTGATGTGATTTGCATTCCTATTCCGTGCCGTAAAACACACGTAAAAGACTGATACTCTACATGTGTAACTATCCTTTTAAAGTATAAATTGTATAGACATTGCACGGAGACGAAAACGACAAAGCGACAGAATTAACGAAGTGACCATTTTTCTACAGCGAGGTGTTGCTGAGCAGCTAAATATCACATAATGCAATGTATCGTAGTTGTGGAACAAGAACAGAGGAACGAGAGGAACGAAGAATTATATAAAGAGAATAAACTTAATAGCGATCGTCAACCTGTCATCACACAAGGCTTAGTATATGTCGATACTTAATATATTAGTTTTGCAGCAAATCAACATCAACAGTATGGGCTCTCAGAAATGACATCGTGAGTGAACCACAAGTGTTCGTACCATTAGTCCCTTGGTAAGTTGGGGACGTCGTCCATTTGGTCTCCACTCTAAAATAACTACAAGAAGCTATCTATTTCACTGCGAGAACCGAGTTCGTAGAACGAACAAACCCTCGCTTATCAACATTGGAACCATTGCAGAAATAATAAGTTTAGTGATGAGAATAGGATTGATTTGAAATCTGACCCCCAGACATACGGGAGTGAGGAATACCTCCTGATGACACATGTAGTACGGCCATGTTAATAAAGTATATCCATTTGTTATATTCTAGGTGGATCCATATCATTTCCCTCTACGGCTCTCGGAGTAGCCCTCGATACATTCAAGAGTTTCAATACGGAATTGTAGGTCCCTGAAGGCGTACTTATGGGGGTCACCTCCTACAATCAGATGACAATGTAAGACCCNTCAATACGGAATTGTAGGTCCCTGAAGGCGTACTTATGGGGGTCACCTCCTACAATCAGATGACAATGTAAGACCCCGCTGTACTATGGCGGCGTTTCAATATATTAAACTATACATCATGTGAAAGGACTATCCAGCACAGTCAAATACGTGAGTAAAATCAAGCTGCATTGCCAAATGTTGAAAGTGGCAATACCACAATGTCCAATCTATTTGTTATTCTTTGGAAGCGTATAGGTGCTGCCATGGAGAAGTGGGAACGTTTACCTAAAGAGTAAGTTAATAGTCTGATACAGAGCACACTTGAAAGAGTATAGAGTTTCATTCGTGTGTAGGGCGGGCGTACCCTTAACTAAAGTAGGATAGTCATCAATGGGAAGACCACATTATAATGCTTAACTTCACGGCAGTAGATGCAGTAACTTGTTTTGCGTGACATTTTTCAAGAATGTAGAATGGTTTTCGTATTAACTATGTTAATTGTGTTTTATTACTGTACGAAAATGATCCAGTAAAATACGTCAATGCAGAAAAACCTACGGAATTATAAGCACCAGCGTCTATAGGTATATATTTTTTATATACATACACACAACCCATGTTCATCGATTATCAGTCTGTTATGTTAAAAAATGCTTCTCAGTAAAATTGTTGTGATGGTTCAGGTTTGATCTTAGACGTAGTGTCTGTGAGCTTAGGAACAGAGAGTGTAAAAACAGAAAAGAACAGTGAACTTGGAAATAAGAAGTTTCTGTGAAATGAGTAATTATTCTCACATTCTGTAAATCTGTAATTTATTATTGAAACCTGCGTTGACCACACCTGCTTTTCACTCCGATTAATTTTATAACCCTTATACTTATTATGTTCCTGTATTGTAGTTCATTGTCTTTACAACTGCCTTTCTTGTGGAGTGTAGTTCCCACGTCACGGGCAGGGCAAAACTTGGTTGTTAACTTTTAGTACGAACTCCTTGAATAAAAGTGACTGAAGAGATTTGAGTGGCTCTTAACGTCGAGACCTGGAGAGCCGATGAGGGTTAAGTGAGGTGAGAATAGAGCGGCGCTGGAATTCAAGGGTGGGGAAGACGGGAGATCTCTGCGAAAACCCGCCAACCAGCGGCATCGACCGGCATGTTTCCCACATGTGAAAATCTGGGGTCGAACCCACACCGGGAATCGAACCCGGTTCGCCTTGGTGTGAGACGTGCAATATAACCACTACACCACCGCGATCCCGTCTTAATTAATTAGTTTTACGGCACTAATGCTGAATGAACTTGTTCATTAAATAAGTATTATAGTCTATTTTTAAATTCATTTTTTGAAAACCAGCTTATTTAAATACAACTTAACGGTGACAAAGATAATTTTTTCAAAAAGGTTTTCAATAACATTTGCTTAAATACACAGTAAAGAAATTTTTCCATCTCGCGTATTCTAAGTAACATGTTTAATACATTTGATTACAGCTCTACATTAAGAGCTTGCTTTGACCTTAGTGGAGTGGAATAGGGTGGTGAGATTTGGGCGACTCTTAACATCGAGATCTTGAGAGTCGATGAGGATGAAGTGAACGGGCGGCGCGAAAATTTTTTTGAAGCTCGTATTAAACCCAAGAACTGTTTATTACTAGCCGATACTAACATGAAACTTTTTCTTTGTTTTTAATTTATATTGACCATGAAGTGAAGTGATTGATAGAGAAGTTTAGAATATACGTTTCATTTAACCATAAAAAGAAAGAGAAGGCTTGTGAGAGAGGTATATTGATTTATTTACGAGACAATTGAACGTGTCAAACTTGTGGTGGTTTCTCATTGGTTTGCTCCAGCAAATGTAAAAATACCGCGAAGAGACTATATTACCACAGTCAATAAGTTCGTTGACTGACTGGCATTCCAAGTGTAGGCAGCCATCCAGTACGGCTTCCACTAACTAACTTTTCTACTTATAAGGATGAATCACCTTATACTTTGCACCAAAAATATTTCGGAAATGAATGGTGTCAATGATGTGCTGATTTCACAGAGCTAAATTTTAGACAAGGGCTCATAGTTGCAGCCCATGCACAGTAAAATCTGTTAGAATATTAGGAAGTGTATTTCGTGAAACAGGTTACATATCTTCAAATGAAACCATGCCTATTCACACAACAAAAATAAAACTACAGGAATTTAGAAAATATATGGTGATTATTAGCAGAATTCCAGTGCAAGCAGTTTAGGTGCTATCGTAATATGACACTATGACACTTTTAAATACCGAAATTTGTCTGCTCCAACAGCTTAGTCACAAGGCTACGATGTTCGTATGTGTGCTAAGATACTGTTCCCTGTACACTGATTGCATTGGGACCTCCATGTCAGTACTTTATGATAATTCATACTACCTAGATGTAGGTCGTGCTGGAAGATGTTATTTACTAATGCTGTGAAGGACAAATTCCTGCATCTTGTTCAGAATTCACAGAGTTTGTTAATTCACTTTTGTGTATATAAAGAGAGTTATGATACATTTTACAGTTCAATGGAGCAGACAAATATATTTATTTATACTGCTATAATACGATAGCACGTAAATTACTTGCACTTGAGTCTTGCAAAAAACACCATTGACATTCTAATTTGCTGTAGATTTATTTTCTTTATGTGAATAAGCATTGTTCCATTCGAGATAAATTTAACTTGGTTCATGATATACACGTTCTAATAAGTATTAAAATCTGTGTCTGTCTGGGCTGCAATTATGAGTCCTCGTCTAAACGTCAATTATATGAAACTAACACATCAATAGTGCGTTACATTTCCGAAATATTTAAGGCGCATGTTTTATGTGATGCATCCTCTAGAATACAAAACATGTATCTGACTTGATTCTGCAACATGCTATAGTCTATTCAAGGTTTCTTCAAACTTTTTGAATCAAATCTTTGAAAAATTACCCATGTATGATGTGTTTGGTTGCTTCCTAAATATGTCACCTTAAATTGAAGTTTAACCTATATTTTATATTTAAATAATAATATTTAATTTATAAATAATATTTAAAAAAAAAGTGGAAAAACATGTGTACTGGTAGCGTCTAGTACGAAATAGTTCTCATGCAAAATAATATCACAACTGNAAGTAGTAAATTGGCCCTTTAGACACCAGTATAAACACTTTCTACCAAGCGGCAGCTTTGGTGCTTGTCAATTGTCTATTTTTAAATTAATTTTTTGAAAACCAGCTTATTTAAATACAACTTAACGGTGACAAAGATAATTTTTTCAAAAAGGTTTTCAATAACATTTTCTTAAATAGACAGTAAAGAAATTTTTCCATCTCGCGTATTCTAAGTAACATGTTTAATACATTTGATTACAGCTCTACATTAAGAGCTTGCTTTGACCTAAGTGGAGTGGAATAGGGTGGTGAGATTTGGGCGACTCTTAACATCGAGATCTTGAGAGTCGATGAGGATGAAGTGAACGGGCGGCGCGAAAATTTTTTTGAAGCTTGTATTAAACCCAAGAACTGTTTATTACTAGCCGATACTAACATAAAACTTTTTCTTTGTTTTTAATTTATATTGACCATGAAGTGAAGTGATTGATAGAGAAGTTTAGAATATACGTTTCATTTAACCATAAAAAGAAAGAGAAGGCTTGTGAGAGAGGTATATTGATTTATTTAGGAGACAATTGAACGTGTCAAACTTGTGGTGGTTTCTCATTGGTGTGCTCCAGCAAATGTTAAAATACCGCGAAGAGACTATATTACCACAGTCAATAAGTTCGTTGACTGACTGGCATTCCAAGTGTAGGCAGCCATCCAGTACGGCTTCCACTAACTAACTTTTCTACTTATAAGGATGAATCACCTTATACTTTGCACCAAAAATATTTCGGAAATGAATGGTGTCAATGATGTGCTGGTTTCACAGAGCTAAATTTTAGACAAGGGCTCATAGTTGCAGCACAGTAAAACCTGTTAGAATATTAGGAAGCGTATTTCGTGAAACAGGTTACATATCTTCAAATGAAACCATGCCTATTCACACAACGAAAATAAAACTACAGGAATTTAGAAAATATATGGTGATTATTAGCAGAATTCCAGTGCAAGCAGTTTAGGTGCTATCGTAATATGACACTATGAAACTTTTAAATACCGAAATTTGTCTGCTCCAACAGCTTAGTCACAAGGCTACGATGTTCGTATGTATGCTAAGATACTGTTCCCTGTACACTGATTGCATTGGGACCTCCATGTCAGTACTTTATGATAATTCATACTACCTAGATGTAGGTCGTGCTGGAAGATGTTATTTACTAATGCTGTGAAGGACAAATTCCTGCATCTTGTTCAGAATTCACAGAGTTTGTTAATTCACTTTTGTGTATATAAAGAGAGTTATGATACATTTTACAGTTCAATGGAGCAGACAAATATATTTATTTATACTGCTATAATACGATAGCACGTAAATTACTTGCACTTGAGTCTTGCAAAAAACACCATTGACATTCTAATTTGCTGTAGATTTATTTTCTTTATGTGAATAAGCATTGTTCCATTCGAGATAAATTTAACTTGGTTCATGATATACACGTTCTAATAAGTATTAAAATCTGTGTCTGTCTGGGCTGCAATTATGAGTCCTCGTCTAAACGTCAATTATGTGAAACTAACACATCAATAGTGCGTTATATTTCCGAAATATTTAAGGCGCATGTTTTATGTGATGCATCCTCTAGAATACAAAACATGTATCTGACTTGATTCTGCAACATGCTATAGTCTATTCAAGGTTTCTTCAAACTTTTTGAATCAAATCTTTGAAAAATTACCCATGTATGATGTGTTTGGTTGCTTCCTAAATATGTCACCTCTGTTAAAATAAGAGTATTTTATTTCTCCTTACATTGAAGTTTAACCTATATTTTATATTTAAATAATAATATTTAATTTATAAATAATATTTAAAAAAAAGTGGAAAAACATGTGTACTGGTAGCGTCTAGTACGAAATAGTTCTCATGCAAAATAATATCACAACTGNAAAAAAAAGTGGAAAAACATGTGTACTGGTAGCGTCTAGTACGAAATAGTTCTCATGCAAAATAATATCACAACTGAGAGCGCACAAATTCAGTGCTTTGTCCTTCGGAGTAATTATATGGATATAGTTAGCATGAGACGGTGGAATACCCAGAAAGTAAGACTTAAGCAGGGCTTCAGAAAAGTGTGAAGTAACCGTTGATGGATTATAACTCGTGTCCCTTCGTTTGCTTGCAGATATAGTGGAGGTGTCCGGGATACAGATAACAGCCCTGCGGGTGCCGGCCGTGGTGAGGAATGGCTCTGGATCGCCGGCCATCCTCGACTGCGAGTACTCGCTCAAGCCGGACGAGCCGGGGCTCGTCGTCAAGTGGTTTTTCGGTAACGGACCGTTCCCCGTCTACCAGTGGATCCCGGGCCAGAAGCCGCAGGAGCTGGGCATCCTCAAGGGCCGGCTCAACCTCAACCACAAGGCGTCGGACAACCACGTGACCAAGCACCGGGCCCTCTACATCGTCAACCCCACCACCGACCTCACCGGCGAGTACAAGTGTCTGGTGTCCACTTTCAGCGATGAGGACTTCATGACCAAGAAGATGGTCGTCTTCGGTGAGTCGCGTCTCCCACTCTCAGCGCATGGCCGTGGAACCCCAGCGGCCATGCGGTCGGCACGCCGGCCTTCCACCTCAGCGAACTGGGTTTGATTCCCGGTTTATCCGAGTCAACATTTTTGTATGAGTATAACAAAAGAGACGTTCTCTACATCCTGTGCTTTTGCTCGGGGATCTTCTGTCTCTAAACTAATGAAACTTGTTGCTGCTTCGTCATGAGGTCTCCTTTCGTGTAGAGTCTTTTCACAGTTTCCCCACACTTTTTTAATCAAACCTTTGAGATATCACCCTATCCACGATGTGCTTTGTTGTTTCCTGAATACGTCATGCACCACAAGCGTTTTGTATTTGTGTTACCATAAACGTAACGCATTGTTGGAAATATTAAACTTTTGCTTACAATTTTTGATAAATTTTAGTATTTCATTTATAGTACACATTAACAAAAGAGGGAGAAAATAGGAGTGTTGGCAATAGTAAGAAATAATTTTTATGATAAATATTATTACATTAGGTGCACGCGAATGCAGTGCGTCGTCCCTTTGGTGTAATTTTCTAGACTTGGTTAAGCTTTGTTTGCACGGGCGGAGAAATATCCTGAAAACAGGGATCCAGAAAAAATGTAAGAAACCCTGAATGGACTATAATACTCAAAGGCAGCAATCCCAGAATTCTATAAACGNGGGATCCAGAAAAAATGTAAGAAACCCTGAATGGACTATAATACTCAAAGGCAGCAATCCCAGAATTCTATAAACTCTGAGTGTTACTAATCCCTAGAGCATAGACGATCAAAAATATATTATAAATAATATTATATATATTACATATAATGTTAAATTGCAAATGATACTTAATTAAGATGACCGCAAACTTAACAATATTGCTATATTATGTATGAATATGAAAACCAGCTTAAATCAGTAAACAGCAGAATTACACAACAATATTTACATTATTCAAAAGCTATACCTAAAAAACTTAATGTGAAGTCACTTTTGTTGTCCCTTTCGTTATAAGTTTCTAGTTTATATAATGGATAAAGGAAATATTCGGAAGAAATCTATCTCAGGAAATAGCGGTTCGTAAAGAAATTTCTTTGATAATATTAGACATAATTATATGTTACTAGGAATTATAAAATTTATTTCAAGTGTCGATTGTGTATAGTATTACCGTAACACGGCCTCTAAGTCACTTGGTTCTAAATTAAATTTTACAGTGTCTCTCAATGGTATACAAAATTAAACTTTTACCCTACTCTTTGTGTGTATGTGTGTGTATGTATGTACGCATGTATGTATGTACTATGAATCCTAGATCTTTACAGAAAACGAAACCTTCATTAATGGAAATTTGCATTTTTTTGGTAGAAGAGTACCTTGAAATGTAGGGTATATGACTTAATTTTCAAGTAGCAGAAAGTAGGGTAACAAGGAATAATAAAGAAGCAAGTGTGTTGTTAATTTTTGTTGAGCTAGCATTATAGTTATTAAATTGCGAGGCTTCAAAATCTAATACATCCATTTTTAAAGTAATTAAAGATTTCGGGTCTCTTGGATGAAAAATTTCGATCCTCACTGACCTATGAAACTTTATGCAACTTAGTTTCAGTACTTCTCATGTCAATAGCAAAACATGTAGATTAAAAATACAGCATTGCTGATACTACAAAACATTGTATAGTTAAATTAGATAAAATATGAGGTGTATAAAAACGCGTGAATGGTTCACAGACGATATTGATATAGGCTCTTCACAGTAAACTGATCACTTTTGAAAGCCCTGCTTAAGATCTACTTATATTAACTTTGTGTAATCTTCTACCATTTACACTTTTACCATTTCTATGGGCCTAATCCCTTTATTCAAGCGTCGGTCAACTGAAACTGTAAAATTATTAGAAAAGTAAATGTTTTACATATCATCCTAATTTTTACTCCTATATGCCTTAAAAAACCAGAAAACCTAATAAATATTTCCAGTATTCTTAAAATGTTTACCAAATACTTGCATTTCAAAGTTAGGGCACGGAACTACTTTTCCTCCGTTGTTACCAACTTTACTGGACACATTCCAGTCCGCGTGTCCCATTAAAATTCGCGCAGTTAGGGGCAGTGAAAATAAATTTGAAGGATTGATTTCAGACGTGCTCAGATAACCGTGAAGAGCCCATACGATTTGATATTTCAAAATTGCGTGAAAAATTGCTTTATTTCTGAAAATGTTATAAGATCACATCTAACACGATTCTGGAGAAAGCTTATAAACGCTATTATGTTAATAACGAGTCCATCCAGTTTTCTTAATAATATAATGTTTACAGTGCGTAAAACATATTTAATGACTGTTCTTCATTAGCTTACATTTTAATAACAAACGTGTAACATCTGAGAATTGTTACGGTTTCACGATAACTTAGAAGAGTAACGATAAGATTATTTATTGCTTCCGTTCCCAAAAAAAATGTAGTATTTGGGAAACAATCTGTATTTTGTCCAGGTTTTGTCAATGCAATTAAATATGTTATATTTGGGATTGCCATAAAGCAACACTGGGTGAAACACAGCACGATTTATTAAGAATGTTATGCCTAATCATCTCTACGTTTAGGCCCTTTTTACGTTTCTAAAAGTGGACTTATAATAGAAGCCAAAACATATAAGCCAAGTGGAGATAATATACCCTATTTTCTTATTGTATGTCCGAGGAATACATTGGATTGGAAAGAGCTTATTAACGTCCCCCGGTGTTATACCTGAAAGCTTATCAGGGGATGGCTTATAAACTAACTAATGACTTAATTTAAACCTTAACTAGGATTGGAACCCAGAACGTCTCGCGCCCCAGACCGGCGGGACAGAGCCACGGGAGGTCGGGTCGGCCCGAGGAACAGATGTTGATAACTTTAAGGCAAGATGCGCAAAGCATAGAAGCAGAAGGAACAGTACATATTTAGAAAACTTAGTAAAAACCATAACGTAACATGTTTTTCAGGTTAATGTTTTCACCAATATTATCATACATTGCGTTTAGGATGTTAAAAAAAAAAATTCGTTCTTCGTAGGTTTATAATTTTTTTACTCCCGCAGCTATTAATTTAATGATGACTCACATAGCTACATGGTAAATAGTTACGTATGTTCAGAGTTATTGTTTTATTACGAGTGGTATTGCAACTGGTATTGGCTGAATGGCAACCCTTGGAATGGTGCTATTACGGTTACTAACCCAGCGTAAAAACCATACCCTGTTACTCTTATAATACAAATTGTATTGCGTGTTTAGCGAATTTTCATGGATATGAAAATGTTAAATGTTTCTATACAACATGTGAAATTCTATAATCTGGTAGAGCGCTGAGAACCATTGCAGGCTTTGAACCTAGACCAAGACACGCAATGACATATTGACAAATGACACATTGCTTTCGTATGAAATATAAACATCAAAGAGACAATTATTTGATAAAATTAATTAATAGACAGCTGTAAGCTGTTGACGATAAACTCAGCACTTTTGAAAGCCCTGCTAAAGATAAGCTTGCATGCACATTGCGTATGCTTCCACCGCATGTAAAATTAACATTGCCATGGGCCTGATTGCTTTATTAATGCGTCGGTATAGTAAAACTGTGACACTTTTAGAAAATTATAATATTTTACGAATTTCTTATTCATACACCTATATGCATAAAAAACAGAAAGCAGAAGTAATCGCATCAGTATACTCAAGTATTTGCCAAATGCTTCAAGTTCAATGTTAAGACGTGGAACTATCTTCTCTTCGTCGTTATAAACTTTACTGTGCGCTTACCAGTTAGCGTGCTCGTTAAAATGTATGCAGGTAGGGGCCGTAACATTTTTTCAAAGGTTGATTTCAAAAGTACTTAATGAACCGTCAACAGCCAATATCAGACTTTCGGCTAGTTTTCATATTCTACATATGGTTATACATTTTAACGTTGCGTTTTCCTCAGAATACAAACGAGTAATTCCTTGCATTCATATCTTTCACATCAGAAGTGCCTGTTTTCTGTTTTCACGCGTTCCTAACTTGTACCTATTCTTCTTACTACGAACGTGCTTTATCCAGTGTCATGGCGGGAGTCGCCGTATTCGTGCGCGCAACTCTGATAGTTTCCACTTGATATTCTTTTCTTTCATCTTGGGGTCAGATATTAGACATCCGTGAGTTGCGAAACGTCTGGCAGCACCAATCAAAACGTAGCTTCCACAGCTCCACGAAATCCAATATGAAATTGAGCCGGAATCCTTGGATTGCCGAGGGATACGGGGCGAGGTGGGAAAGGGCGTGTTTGAGGCGAGGGAGGGGAAAGAATGTTGCTGTGGGAAAAAAATATTTTTTTCAGCAACCGAGGAATGACCCCGGAGAGGGTGAAGCAGGAAGGGTGGTGTATGAACAAGATCAGTGTGTAAGGGGAAATAAGGAAGATATGGTGTGGTGGGGGGAATAAAAAGAAATAGGTGGTGGTGGTGGTGGTGGTGGTAGCGGTAGAAATCCAGACACCGCCTCGCAGGGATTGGGGGTGAATTTATTGCCTCGGCCGCCAGGCATCTGGTCAAGCCGATACATCCTTCGCCATCCCTTATTCGCCCATCCACCTCCTGGCAATACACGCTAACACCGTTGTCAGGAGCGCCTGTGAGCGTTGGTGCCGTTTCTCGCCGAACGACCACCAGGGGCGCTGCTCTCGCCCTTCCCGGAAGTTGGCCGCCGGGGGGACGGGGGGGAGGGGGGTTCATCTGCGGGCTAATTCACACCGCAATGAAATTCAAACCCCCAGACGCCAAACCACACAAGCTGACACAGCCGCAAGGCGTGCGATGCAAGAACCACACAAATGACACCAATACTGCAGTGAGGTTTGTGTTTCTTCCCGAACGTGGCCTACATTTGCAACGGTTTGTTCGTGGTTGGATAGACGCTTTTAAAAGCCATGGCATTTTTTTTGTGTATTCTTCCGTCATATGTACAAACAAACATTGATATAGTCTCTCAAACTGGTACTGATACGTTCTTCATGTAGTTTTGTGTAAATCTGCACCAAAAAGGATTTAGTACGAGGCCTTGCATAAGAAATCTCGTGCAAGAATATCAAGAAAATCCCATAAAAACAAGTTCACATATCAAACTGATAGTAAAATATCTCGTTGCATGATATATGTTCCCGACCTTGCAATAGCCATGATTTTATGAACTAAATATCATGAAAACATTCTGTTTTAAAGTGGTGGCTATTAATAATGTAGAAAAGGATATTTCATCTACTAGTCCAACAATCTCACAACACTANGTGAGTTGTCTTTGTTGGCTGGTGTAGCTGGGTCAGCTCGGTGTCCTTTCTCGGAAGTCCGGGGTTGGTTCCCGAAACTTGTGCTGTCTCTGTGATCTCGGCTGGAGGTTTACGTCGGAGACCTAAGCGTGTCTCCTCTCCTGCGTCGACGTCCCCTACGATCCGGCTCGCGCTTCCGACTCCTCTGCCTCGCGTCGAGGCCGCCAAACAACTAACTTCCATCTCGGCTTCGCTCGTGATTTAACTCGTTCGTCACTATATTGAAGCTACTTTTGTCAGCAATTTCTCCGGAAGAGAATTGGGGAGTTCCCCTGTGTAACTCGGGCGCTTATGTGCCCGATTTTGTGTCTTGCCAATGGACTGTGCGCTCCAACCAGGGTGGAGGAAGGGTGAGGGTGGTGTCGCAGGGATTCCTACTGTACTAATTTCTGAGCTGTGGTCTGCACAATTCTGGTCGGGAGCACCTCTTGCTTCCTTCGTCGTAAGCCACCTTATCTGCCTTTTCTCTTGTGTAACTGAAAGTTCTCCCGCTAGCCATTCGCCTCGGGATATTACCTGTGTCATTCAAGCCTCTGTTAANTCCCGCGAGCCATTCGCCTCGGGATATTACCTGTGTCATTCAAGCCTCTGTTAATCCCCGGGGGTGAATCCCCGGGTTGAAAGTTTTGTGGTCAGCTGCCTGCCCTGGATATGTATTAATAAGATGGCAGGGTGGGGTAACGGTGCTATGCCTATTCTAGTATGCGACATGCTTCAACTCTCCCTGGCTGATGCACTGGTGCACACCCTGCCATCGCGTCAACTACCGGTTCTGCATCTGTCTGGTTCCCTGTTCTGTGAGTCTCTGCGCACGCTGTCCTTGCCTGCTCCCCAGCGCGCGTCTAGTGTGCGGACAGCTGGGCTATCTCCACCCTTATTTCCCCTCTTGCGGTGGCTCGCCTAGCTGTAGCCACCTCCTCCCCTCTCTTCCCGCTTTGACCAAGTAAGGGGTGCCATTATAAGCTGGGATGTCATTTGCCTTTCTGTCCACGGGCTTGACTCAAGTACCTCTCTCTCCAAACGCTCGTCTCATTACCTGAATGTGAACGACCTGATGTCAAAAGGGAACTCTATTGGTCACTGCGGAACAGCACACTATGCTGAGGGCTTAAATAATTTACAATATACAGTTACAATACATCGCAGGCCATACTAACACTGGGGAAATATATGTTTAAACTCCTAATTCTATGGGGTGGTCTCAGAATCTCTTAAATTTACATTTATTACAAACACAGTAAACCCTGGTTACATTTCACACTTCTCTTACTGCATCACTACAACAAAGTAAACCGGTTAGTTACACACTCAAGTAATCCATCTGGACCACAGTAATACTGGCTTATTACTCCTCTGTTCCAACGCAAACAGTTGCAAACAGGCATTTGTGCAAGCTTCTCTCAGCAATTACTTGCATAGTGACAGGTGTTATTTTACTCCTTATAGGGGCTCACAGGCCGCGCAACAAAAAATTAAAAACAATGCAGCCTTATTTCCTACAACTGGGGACCCATGACACTTACAATAAAGAAACAATTTAAAATTCGGCTAAGTGCCTAAATCTCTATTCCTACCACATACTACACTGAAAAAAAAACTCACAATTCGGCTGATGGCCTCTATTTCTAACTTACCCTTAGTATACTGAGTTTAAAATTACTGTCCCACGCATTTTCCTGCTTACTTTAGCGGTCTTTAGTGCATAAAAGAACACATATTTACACCTTTTTACAAATAACCAATATCCCTCACTTAACACTGGTAAACAATAAGTAAACACTGGTAAACCATGAGACTAATGATCCGCATCTCTTGTCGCTGACTTAGTGGTCTAACTGTGCGTATTTGAACACATAATTGCAGTGTAAAAATAACACTCTACAACTGGGCTGAAGGCCTCTTAACACTTAGCATTTCCGGTACTGAAAATAATCTTTCCCCCCTAAATGTACGCACGGTAGACATAAAAAATATATATACACTTGCTGCACTTATTTCTGCATCCAATAGGGCTTCTCAACCTTGTTGCTCTTAGCGGGCGACACATGGTAAACAACCTACCTTGTGTCGCACAGAGTCTGTCCCTGGTTGTGTCTGCTCGGCCCCTGGGCTTCGCGGGGCCCGTACCCGCGAAGATCCCTGTAGAGGTTGCGTCTCTACCGGTCCCGGCAGCTGCGCCAAGGCTGGATCCACCTGGCCTTGTTTACTTCCCTCCAGATATGGGACCCCCCCGCCCTCATTAAGCACTGTATGCGTGGACACGTACAGGGTGGAGGGGGTCCCTCGCCTTCCTCCCATTCAGGTGGCTTGGTGCCATCTGTAGGTGGTTGGCTCGCATCATCGGGTTGGCTGCTTTACCCCGGTACTTCCTCTACTTNGGCCCCTGGGCTTCGCGGGGCCCGTACCCGCGAAGATCCCTGTAGAGGTTGCGTCTCTACCGGTCCCGGCAGCTGCGCCAAGGCTGGATCCACCTGGCCTTGTTTACTTCCCTCCAGATATGGGACCCCCCCGCCCTCATTAAGCACTGTATGCGTGGACACGTACAGGGTGGAGGGGGTCCCTCGCCTTCCTCCCATTCAGGTGGCTTGGTGCCATCTGTAGGTGGTTGGCTCGCATCATCGGGTTGGCTGCTTTACCCCGATACTTCCTCTCCTTTCTTATACTTTCTCGGATGCGACTCTCCGTCGGTTCTAACTCGTTTTAGGGTTGCCCCATGCGTGCTGTACGTTACATTCTCCGCTCTCTCGCCCCTGCTTCTTCACACGTGGTCACCACTTATCCTTCCGTCCTACCTTCCCTCTTAATTCACCTCTTTCTCCGCGTCTCCTTCCTGCCTCCATTCGTTCTTGCGCTGTATCCCACCTTCCCGTTTTCGCTCGTTTATCCTAGCTTCTTCTTCCTCCCGTTCGCGTTGCTCCGCACTCTCTGTCGTGCGCTTCCCCCCTTCATTCGCCTCTTCACTCGCGCTTACGGCCCGGTAAGAGGGTTTTGTCGCCTCAACTGTCTGGCGTAACCGCTCAGGCGCCGTTGGGACACGGTCTGAGATAGGGTGCTGTGATGCTGGCCCTGGGAGCCGCGGCCGCGCGGCTTGCTCCCTATGGTCTACTATCTCTTCGTCACTTTCCTCACTGTCCACCATCCGGTGAGCTAGTGGCTTACTGCGGGTTTCCTCTGGGTCGTTCCTTGTATCTTCTGGGGTAATCGATGCGTGGGTTCGGGTATAGGAAGTATCTGGTCCCTTGCTACCTTCCGCATTTTTCCCATTTCGTCCTCGACCCAGTACACATTACCTTGGCGCCCTACTGTGACATATGGCCCTTCCCATTTCGGCGCAAATCCCGCACAGAATTTGTCACTGGCTCGTCTAAAAGGGTGGTGTAATAAATCGTGCCGTGGCTAGTTGAGCGATATTTAAAATATTATTTCTGCCTCACAGTTGTGCGCCTTATTGTAATGATACGTCTCGTTGCATTATTTAAATATTAATAATAATGCCGCACAGTTGGACGGGCGCCATCTTGTAACGTTCAGCCGCGTACACTACAGACTGTTTACTTGCCTCGGCTTGCTCGGGGTAGAAACACGAGACTCAGTACCATTGGATGTTCGTTGATTATGAAAGACAGTTCAAGTTCCAAGTTAGTTAGTTCTATATATTTATTTATCTTTTGAATGACAACAGTTCACAGATGAATTACCGGTAGGCAGAGTACGAACCGTTCAGAGTTCAATTTGCCGGTACCGAACAGCGTCACAGTGGTTTAACTGGCCCGAAGAATAATTAATTACTGCTACCTCCCACACCGGCTGAGAAATGAAATAAAAGTCTAGTTGCCGATGTGGGGGTTACCGTCCTGCCCGAACGCGGCCTAAACTATCATTGTACTACGACGACTTTCTCTGACGACTCTGAAGAAGACGACTGCTTCTAACGGCCCTCGCCGCAGACTGCTCGAATACGACTGTTACTCGTACAA
>NQII01003328.1:20760-56364 GCA_002778355.1 Clitarchus hookeri
TCCAACATTGAACAGCTTTTCTGCCAACACGACTATCCTAAGCGACGTGGATAGAATTTGAGGTTAGAACACTTAATGTAAAAAGGAATTTGAGATAGTTGTGCAAGTCATCTAGCAAAATTTTAATGCAATTAGATTAAATTCAAACTGGTGAAAGTATTTTTTTTTTCATAGATAACTGCGTATATTTTGACAATTACGATATAAACACACGTTAGCTAGTGTTGACTATGAGACTTGACTGTTGTACTGGTGTGGGGTAAGTCAATGTTTGGTACAGCATAGACGACGTTAATCGGTCTGCCTTATCTTTATGGTTGCGCAACCACTATTGCCAAGAGTCATAGAAAAATACTCTAAGAAACGTTTGAAATGTCTCCATTTTAAATCCCATAGATTTTTCTAGGTTTCAAGTATAGTATCTGTTACCAAACAATTTTTATATTTATATAAAGATGCAATTTTACACATTTCGAAATGTAGCAAAATGTTCAACTCATGATGAGACTAAGGATAGTATTCGTAATTTTCTGATCAAAATTTCTCTTCGGAACATACTGTGTGTGCTCTTCAATAAAAAAAATTGGACGTTAACACAAAATCTAAAGAATAAACATAAAATATTGATCAGGAGATAAAAAGTAACTTGCAGCTATTCTAAATTACTCACTATAAGTTTTATTATAAACTATCCTAAATTAGGTATAATTTCCTGGTAATTGNTTGCAGCTATTCTAAATTACTCACTATAAGTTTTATTATAAACTATCCTAAATTAGGTATAATTTCCTGGTAATTTAGACTTAACACATTTCTACATAATAAGTCATTCCAGAAACGCCACTGACGACTAGCAGCTACTTGCACAGCAAATGNACACATTTCTACATAATAAGTCATTCCAGAAACGCCACTGACGACTAGCAGCTACTTGCACAGCAAATGCAAGACCGAGAGAGAGTCTATATAAATACTAACAGACTTAACCTTGTCCTTCAGGTGGATGATGTATGCTTACTATAGCCCCCTTTCACACACACACACACACACANAACAGACTTAACCTTGTCCTTCAGGTGGATGATGTATGCTTACTATAGCCCCCTTTCACACACACACACACACACACACACACACACACACACATACATACATATACACATACATACATATACACATACATATATACACACACACATAATACACACATATACACACACATACATATACACATACATATATACACACACATATATACACACACACATAATACACACATATACACACACATACACGGAAGGGAAGAGGGGGGGGGGAAGCAGATGTTACTGGGAGTCCCGAAAAAATATACAAAAGCAATTTTATTGCACCAGCAAAATAACGAAATTTTAATAATTTTTAAAATAACCTAGATTTTCCTCGAAAGTGCAATAAATAACCCTATAAATATCGCTAATCGGAAAATCAAATTTTTTTCCCCCAACGTGCCCCTTAAATTCAGCGACTTTTCCCCCAAATTGGCAACATTGTGCGAAACTCCTGTAGGAGCTGTGAAAAACGTGAGTTAGGCCGGCCAGCTGCTACAGTCGGTCACCGCTAACCTCCCTTCCTGCGGCGTCGGATGTACGCGCGACGGAGAGCGTGTTTCCTGCACTTCCACTTCCANACACATTTCTACATAATAAGTCATTCCAGAAACGCCACTGACGACTAGCAGCTACTTGCACAGCAAATGCAAGACTGGGAGAGAGTCTATATAAATACGAACAGACTTAACCTTGTCCTTCAGGTGGATGATGTATGCTTACTATAGCCCCCTTTCACACACACACACACACACACACACATACACACACACATACATACATATACACATACATACATATACACATACATATATACACACACACATAATACACACATATACACACACATACATATACACATACATATATACACACACATATATACACACACACATAATACACACATATACACACACATACACGGAAGGGAAGGGGGGGGGGGGAAGCAGATGTTACTGGGAGTCCCGAAAAAATATACAAAAGCAATTTTATTGCACCAGCAAAATAACGAAATTTTAATAATTTTTAAAATAACCTAGATTTTCCTCGAAAGTGCAATAAATAACCCTATAAATATCGCTAATCGGAAAATCAAATTTTTTTCCCCCAACGTGCCCCTTAAATTCAGCGACTTTTCCCCCAAATTGGCAACATTGTGCGAAACTCCTGTAGGAGCTGTGAAAAACGTGAGTTAGGCCGGCCAGCTGCTACAGTCGGTCACCGCTAACCTCCCTTCCTGCGGCGTCGGATGTACGCGCGACGGAGAGCGTGTTTCCTGCACTTCCACTTCCTCACCCCTCTCCACGACAGATGGTTTTGGGGGGGAGGGGAAGCGTACCTGCCTGTGGCTGAGGCAGGGGTGAATGACCTGTGTGACGTACCTGTGAGTGGAGGGGGGTCACGGTCTGAGAGTGGTGTGTGGGGGCGTATGTGAAACGGTTTCGATGCGTTCTCGTGATCCTGGCGCTGCCTGCTGGGAAATGGTGGTGCTGCTTGAAAGAAAGAGTGGGGGGAGGTGGGGATAGTGTAAAAAGCAGTAGGGTGAGGGGAACGCGGATTAGACTCGCGCCCAATCCCGCCCGTTTTATGTGGGCCACAGAGGCAGGGCTCTGCGGGTCTTGGTCCTCCTCGGCGCTAGAGTGGCACATGTCCTCATCCCCGCTGCAGGAATCTGTCAGACTGCTGGAAAGTAGAGGAGGGGCGCGGAGTGAAGGGGATGGAGAGCGTTCACCTCTTGTGCGGAGATGGAACCAAATTATAAATCCTACGTCCTGGCGTGCAAAACGAAGTTCTTCCCTTTTCTGTGATGCAGCAGGGAAGTCAACGAAGCGATGCTTCCCTACGGGAAGCACTTCACACTACTAGCATTAATTTCCCGCTTGAAGGGGATCTCATTTTGGAATTTTATCTTTTAGAGGAATATTTTAGTGTGCAAACAAAATGTTATCCATTTCCCAGGAAGACAAAATTAACAAATGTTGGTTCTTACATAGCAGATAGCTTAATAATCTTAATTATTTACTATAAGTGGACTGTTGAAACATTTGGATTTGTGAATCCGCGACACCAATTCCCTGGCAATTTTAGAATTCATTTGTGTGGTTTTTAGTACGGTTTCTCGATAATAAAGACGCTGCGTATATTTTATTCATCTAAGAAGAGTGGGCCTGCAACTCCAATTTGCAGACTCAGACATGTACATACCCCCCTCCCCCCTTTTCAATACAGTTTGATTGCCTGAAGCAGTTTTCTTCGGAGTGAGAAACGGAAATCTTGCATAGTCACTACAAGTATTATAGTGCTTCAACAGTAAGATGACTCTTAACAACACTCAAAAATGTAATAATAACGTAAAGCCGCCGAATCAAAATTCAAAGAGAATCCTACGGTACAGTTATTTTTAACATCAGAACTTATCTACAAAAAAGTATAAAGTTTCTGGATAATAAACTGCAAACTGAGTCTGCTATTTAGCTATACAGTAAAGCTTGGTGATCGGATGAATAACCCGCCAACGGAGATCATCAAGTGCTGACTAAAGGATATGTACGTAGCGTGATTGGTTGGGACGCCAACTCACTGTGCTGAATCCAGAGTTCAAACCGTTTTTGATGAAAGGTTTGACGAGCTTAATACGTAGGCCACCCTCTGACTTTTTAGTAAAAATTGAGGCATTGATTTAAAACCAGACAAAAATCCGATAACGTACAATCCAGTTAAAAACCCATGGTCGCAATGCATAAGAAATATCTTCAACGTGAAACACTGCCATGACCATAGTTCTCGCTATTTTTAAACTACCTTATATTAAAAAGGCGCAAAAATTCCATAGCCGTTAGCATGCGTATCTTGCTGTCTAGAAAACGCTGATACAAACGTTGAGACAAAGAATTAAGGTTTACTGGTTTGCATTCGTAAGATATGCTTTATGAAGACCAGCAACTACTGGAGGTACAATAGTGGTCCGATGGAGTTATTTTAAAACAATTTTAAATTACTGTGGGGCCCAATAAAGGCAATAACCAACCACTGCTGTTGAGTACCAATCTTCCTCTAAATCTTGCTTATTCAGTCACTTTTCTCAACTAAAAGCTTTAAGTGATTCTCGATGATACTGGTCTCCAATAGGATCGAGACAAATAAGATGCTAGGATCTTTGTCAAATTCCTCTAAAGACTGTGAAAGACGAACTCGCGCATAAAAATTCCTTATCCATACTGACTGGTCGCACCCGTTTCCCTTAGAGCGAACGAATCCTCATCTCGTCGGCTCTATCTCCTGGCGATTATGCACAGCCTTCCTTCTGGAACAATTTGCTACATTTATTTTCCAAACTACTTCTAGTTCATCAGAACATTCTGTTTACGGGGTAACTAGACTCCATGAAAAGATCGCATGACCTCTTACAAGAATCGTGAAAACAGTTTGCTTAAATATCACCCTTGACGTCCACCTGTAATTACAAAACTTTTGGTTTAGCCAACTAAGACTGTCTCGAGTACTTATCTGGCCTGACTCAACGCTTGAAGATCCCCAAAATACATACACTGCAAGAATATCCTTTACCATAAAATTCTAAATTGCAGATTGCAAGACAATTAACGTACTCCTATATGCAGTACAGTAAATGTATACTAATAACTGAATTTAGTTTTTTTTATTAAATGAAATTTTACATGAACCGTAAAATCTGTTATCGGCAACATTAAAGGCGAGTTTTGGAAAATGTAATACATCGTATTTTAATCAGCCACAGTTATTTTCACACCCTTGATAGACCCAGATGTTAAATATTTGATAGCAAAAGGCCACGATAGCCTTTGATCTGACAGTGTGTAATAAAAATATTAATTATGAACATTTGCATAAGGTAGTGTTTGGGATAGTCAATGCATATTCTGGTTCCGACCACGCCAAGCGTGCGGTATCAACCAATAAAGTTGTTTGACAGACACCTCGATTTGATTTATGGCGGAGTATACTAGAGTTAAACAACTTCTAACGTAAGGGATTTTTCCTATAACTGCAAAATACACAGCATAACGGTCACCAAAGTAATCTAAACAACATTTATATCGTTGCTGAACGTTGCTTAATCATTTCACTTGGGTGACGGCCGTTATCTTAGATTTTTGAAACACTCGTACGCGTGTCATTTGCGAGACTGCGAATAATCTGAGAAAGTCTTAAGGGCGTTGTTTTAACGCGGCCTCCGAATCTTGTGAAACACCGTCTCGTTTTGCGATGAGAGTTAACTTTAGCGTTGTTACTCGACGTGAAGTTGCCTGCTATATATTTGACGAGCACGGGCAGAATTGAGAGGTTATGGTCGGCGGTTAACAGCAAAGCCATGAGGGCCGGCAAGGGTGGAGTTAGATGAAGATAAAGCACCGGCGGAATCAGGAGATCCCCCCCCCCCCGNCCGGAAATCGAACCGTGTTCGCAGCGATGGAAGGTAAATTTCCTGTTAGCCAGCGTTAACTAATAAAGAAAGCAAGTAGTCTGTATTTGAATTTGTTTATTTTCCTATGGGTTCAGTTTAGTCTCAGATTATCGCATAGACGCATCTCCATTTCTCCCGTCCATCGAGCGAGGTGGCACGGTGGTAAACCCACCGGACTCGCAATTGGGAGGACCCGGATTCAATTCCCGGTCCGGCCATCCTGATTTGTTTTTCGTGTCTTTCATAAATCACTTCAGTGGTTCTTTCAGCTTGTCGCTCTCGTGCGCACACCCACACACGTCTGCAGTAGTTTTCTTTTACCAGTCTTTCCTAGCATTCTGCGCTCGCAGTGGTTCACGCGAGTATTCCTAAATTCAGATACGCGTACGAACTCTTCTCTGTTGGACTTAAAACTGCGTTGAGATCAGCTCTGGACTGACTCGGGAGTGCGGCGCCGCCTTAAGGCGATGTTACACGATATATTCCGTAAAATCTTGTGCAAGTTCCGCCATAGTGGCCTTTATACACGCTAGTATGGCACCAGTCTTGGCATTTGCCGCGTTTATTCGGCCAGATTTCGTACCAGGTTTGGTAATGGGACACTTCATATTTTTCGTGGCAGGTTCCACACCGGCTTTCGTGCCTGGCCAATCGCATCGCAGTTTCAGAACGTAGGGCGCTCCCCGTGACTACTACTTGAAACAAGTTGACGAAGAAACCAAAAAGGACGCCTCTCTTGATTATACATCCGTGAGGTTGAAACTCTTTGAAATGGATAAAATTAATATTGGCGATGGCAACTTCCAATTACTGTTAAAACCCTCCTAAATACTTGAAACATTATCTACACGATGAAAAAATTCATTTGTGCGGTTACAGTGTAAACGATATTTAATGACTTTAAGGTGTGTGTTAACTGGTAGTACAATGGTAGAGTTGCAGCGCTCGGTATACATATTACTTATGGGCGGAAGTTTGAAACTCCATCGGAGACTTTTTTTTTTTTCTTTTTTTTTTTTTTTNNNNTTTTTTTTTTTTTTTGCATAAAGTTTTGCATGCAGATAACTTCGTACGTAAAGAAAAGAAAATACATTTTGCAAACGATTAGTATTTTTTGTCAAAATTAAAAATAACACTTTCCTTTCATGACTTCACATAATTTTCAAGGACATGAGCGAAACTACATCTGTAAGCAATGAATTGATGGAATGGCAAACAGTAATATAGAATTATTAAGATATTTTAGCTGATTTTTTATAGGCTTATGCAAGTTACTGTTAGCAGTTCTGCTAATAGTGTTATTTACTACGAACCACATGCTGCTCACCCACCGAGGGTGTCAAATGCTAGTACGCGAACTGCCGTCTTGTAATATGAATCTTCTCACTCGCGGCTCATATAGCGGCCGGTAAACCAGCTCGTGCACCAGGCCTTGAAACTTGTGCAAGACCTAGCATGGCAGTAGGTATCGTGCAATATCGGCTTTAGACGAGACTCCCGGGTGTTTTCTAGGCGATAATCTGCCTCTCCGCGTACTAAACTATGCAGGACTAATGGATGATTATTCTTGTATGGAAATATACTCTGTTCTCGTAGGAATTTGTTTGTTAACATTGGCAAGCTGGTAACGTGTCGCGAACCATGCGATCCCATCAGATCGTCCATACCTAGAGGTGAGAGTTTATCGCGGGGAAAGTTGACTGTTTGTTTGCTGGGATTCATCGTACTGTACACCTCACAGTTTTCTTTCCTTATTGGCTGTGTAATGCATGTGTTTAGATACTACCCGATTTTACTGGGCCAATGAGGATTCTGATACTGTAAGGCAGAACGTTCGTGATTGGTCCGCAAACAACTTAGCCGAGTCAAAACTTTGTTAATCCAATCATGAAAGAATAAACTAGAAGATACGTTGGCTCAAAAAATTTGCGCGTTTTTTTCCATCTCTATCCATACTCCCTCCTCCCCATCTGTACGCCTTATGTGCAAGTTACGGTCAGGGGGGAGGGGAGTGGTGCCGAGCAAACGACGGAGTGAAATTTGTAAATGCTGAAGTCACTGCGGGTAAAAAATGCATGTAGTGTGGTTTCACCATTTTCATGTGGTCATCATAGTATAGTAAAGTGAAAATTCTTTCACTGTATGTCAACTAGGGTTACTTGGGACATTTGGGGTAATTTGGGACACTTTAAAAGGAATTTTGTTTACACATGCAACAACCCTCGGTAAAATAAAACATTACGCCATACATTACTGCCAACAACCAATTAATGAAGCTGCATAATTCTACTTAGGGCTGCCACATGCCCAAGCATACACACTGTCCCAAGTTGTCCCAGTATCTTGGCTCCTCCGGCCCTTTACCCTTCCCGGTCTCTTTCGTCCTTTCTGTCATTCTGTGAGAGATGTACGGAAAGACACATACACGCACGCAGACGGAGAGCTCTGACTATGCCAACTGTGTTATCGATTGTGGCAGATATCGAACGGCTGATTTTGGGCGGCAGTGGAATCATCGTGTAGTAAGAAATGCTGAATTAACAGATCATAGGTATAGTTCATGTAGCTTAAGTACTGTGGCGTTTGCTTGCCTTTACCTCTATACCTCACTGGTTTATAGTTTTCAGTTGGGGGGGGGGTGTACAGCTATGTTGTTCCCTTAGTGATTAATTAAAATATTTACTATTTACGAGGTGAAGATAAAATACAAACACTCAGATTTTTTTCCTTGTGGTTGCCCATTAGCCGAATGTCTATTTGCTATTCTTCATTTCGCCTTTAACAACGTCCCACGACGCGCGATCTGGTCCACCTCTTCGCGCTGAAGCCCGAGCCATCTGGCCAACTTCCCGCGTGCTCTCGCGGCCAGTTCCCGAACTTTCAGGGCGCCCGTCAACCAGCGAGGAACTTCAACAAAGTCTCGCGCCCTCGCTAGACGCGCCCGGCCTCGCAGNCTTTCAGGGCGCCCGTCAACCAGCGAGGAACTTCAACAAAGTCTCGCGCCCTCGCTAGACGCGCCCGGCCTCGCAGGACAGCGAGTGTCAAAGACAACGCAATTCCCAAGACTGCGGCTCCAGAACGCAACAAAACGTTCTAGCCAATCAGGAGCTCCCAATACAATCAATAGGGAACATACTTGTGTGTTTCGGGTAGTATAATGTCCAATTTAATACAATACAGCTATGACTAAAAATGGCCGATCATATATACCCTCACCCGTAATGCATCTGGATGCACTAGTGTTAAATGTAAGCCGCCGATTAATCTTTATTGCCTATCGGTTACCCTACATTAGAACAAGAACAATGCTACAATGTTTTTGAACGTTGTCTGTCCTACTGTACAAAATAGTTCATCTCTTATTTTCAATGTGATATCCATTTTGTTTCCTTGAAAAATGTGCTACCTCGTACTGTCTGGCGCACAAAGCACCTGCGAGTTTATTACCACATCCGACACCTCAGGAAGAGGATGAGATTGCCAGCTGGTAATGTGACCAGGGCACGTTGCAGCCAGCCACGTGATGGTAAAAAAAACTGTCCCGTACTGACCCTATCCCACTTCTGAAACAGTATTGTGCAACCTGTGGAGCGAAAAACTAAATTCGTCACGACCTTCCAGGCCTTGTTTGTTCCCTGTGTCTCCTGACAATACACCAGGTTTCCCCGGCCCCCCTTCGCTTGTCTCTTTCCTGTTTTCAGCCCGACAATACCCTACCCCACTCTTCACATAATATCTAAAAAATCATCTTGTTCATGTGGATAAAGTATGGTATAACACTTCGTGTTATACTTTATTCTACCTCCATCTCGGGTTCTCTTTTTGTGTTACACAAAACCCAACATTGCCCCCCTGTCTGTGCCGACCCCCTAGGGACTAACTTTTTCTCTCCAGGAGGTGCAATATTTTCTAAAGTGGTAAATTTATTGTAAACGCCCCCATTTTCTCGGGCTCTCCTGTCTTTCTGCCTGCAGTGTTCTTATACCCATGTACACTTACTTGGGGCCCACTATTGTTCCCTTAAGTTCGGGTGTTGCACAAAACATAACGGGGATTTACCCCGGACCATTTTGTTTTACTGAAGGGTTGAATCATTCCCACCCTCTCGACCCCACCGGATAGACTTCCCAAACAATTTCAAGAGGGTAGGCAGCATAAATCTCGCGATGGACCTTTGTCTCCTCTTGACTCCTGTTTCTTTATGGGTCGCACAAAACATTTCGAGTCGCCGCCCCCAATAACCATCCTTTTCTGTTCTAGGTGAGTAGTATATATATATGGTGTAGCATGGACCATTTTACATATAATTGAAACCTTCATAAAATAGCTTAAATTTTTTTATTGATAAATTTAAAACATTTAAAAACATTTTAGTGCCATCTCAATGTCGCTGAATTTAAATTAGGCTACCCCAATGACTTTACAACCTAAATGTTAAAATTGAGTAAACACCTTTTTTAATCAAAGGGTGCCATGGTGGATTTTATTTAATTGAATTTACGTTGTAAGTAAGCTGTTTTGAAATTCGCACAAAAAAAGTTTTAATTAAAAAATTTAAATTCTATTAAAAATTTTGTCTAATATACAATTTAGTTAATAAGTTATTTGAAGATGGTTTTAATTATATGTAAAATGGTCCGTGCTACACCATATCTATACTACTTAGGTGGCCTGAAAATCCGTCCATATTTTCCAGATTAAGCTCCCAAGTGGCAGCCACAGTGCCATCCACATAAATGGTAGCACATGACTGTAGTTCTGGGCCCAGCATGGCTTTGAGTGCCTTGATGAAATGACACTCAGGTTTGTTCCAAATAGTAGCCTAAACTTGGGTACATGCCCGCCGACTTGAGTACTGTGTACTGCCTAGATGCTGGGAACTAAGGAACTGCAGATAAGGCGAGACTCTCAATGCGAGCAAAATACCTGCGCCAATTAAAATCGCCGCAGTAGCTCATTTGCCGGCGCAAGAGATTCCCGCTCGTGTTTGCTAATTGTATTCATGCGCCTCGCATCCAGATACAGCTCCACGTAGCCCTTTTTCCTTTAGATTACCTCGCATCTACCTGCGATCTCACAAACAATTTTCAACTGCTCGCATTGCCTGCAATGCAGTCTCATTATGCCAGTGTATTTCCATTTATGGAATTATGCATTATATTCTTAACATTAGTCTGTGCCGTGCACAAATAATTTTGTCACGGTGTACAGTTGACATCTTTGATGTTCTGCAATACCACACAATTTAACAATTCTAAAAAAGCGCAAATTTCTTCAGCTTCAAACAATATGTAACCGTTTCCTTTAAAAACACAAAACAAAGTAGTGAGAGGCGGTCATAAGTACCCAAATCAAAGCNAAACAATATGTAACCGTTTCCTTTAAAAACACAAAACAAAGTAGTGAGAGGCGGTCATAAGTACCCAAATCAAAGCCCTCACTACGTAAAACTACAAACTATTTTAAGAGATTAAAAAATAGAGCACATTGACTACTCCTATTTGAACCAAACTCTCTAAACGTTGCACGATGGGCCACGTGTGTTACTTTCATGAAATAAACCAATCCGCAAAAAACCGGGGCAGCTAACACACACACATTAAAAACTTACATATGAGAAAATACAAAGCATTCAAACGAATTGGTAAATGCTACCGTGAAGTGGCTTAAGATATTGCCAAACCAAATTTTGAACGGCGACCGAAACATACTTTATAAAAACCAAACTCCTCGACAGCACGCCCCAGAACAAACACGCAACGTCACAATTAATAAAACATTAAATCTAAAACCATTAGACAGACCAATATCGGACACACACGCCTATGACTCACCGTAATTTGACACCCCAGAGGAAGTGCTGTAAATCACAATAACGATGTACACCTTAAGACGTGCAGAAGGGAAGTAGAAAGCCGGCAATCGTCGCCGAGGCAAACGTGATTAACAGTGCGACGAGAAAGGAGGGGAACCTAGGAGCAACGGGCACAGAGAGGAAACGGTAGAAGGAAGCAAAGCGCGCACGAGAGCACGCCGCCGAACATCAGCGCAGATGGCGCCACAGAGGAAAGCGCAAGCCCTAGTGTCCATTCACGGTTCCTTCGGATGTTTTGAAACGAACCTTTGAGAAATCACCCTAGGAGTAACATGTAAACCTGTTATTGCAATAACTTGTGTGCACCATAAATATAAAACACAGCGATTAACTGTAAAGTATTGTATTCTTGAATAAATGAAACTTTAACTTAGTATACTTATTCTATAACTTGTAATATTTATTTCATACTAGCTGTGCTCGCGGCTCCGCTCGCGTGGACTACAGAATTATTGTTTAGGATTTTTTAAGAATAAAGTTGAATTTTGCTTAGTGTTAATCTTCTATACTCTATACATATAAAACTCAATGTCTTGGAGAATTAAATGGTAACACTTATTAGTATTTCTCTGTTATATATAGATATATGCTACCGCGGAGTTTTTTTTTAGATCTGTATCGTCCTGGGATGTGATTGGGATTTTTTCTGGTCAAAATTTTCCTCTAGGTTAGTTCTATTGTAAAAGCCTGCAAGGAAGGTACTTGGGTTTTAGCAAGAATGGGGTTTGGGTGTTCAAAAGTATGTGCGTCTTTTGTTGCAAAGTACTGGCAGGTGATTTGAATCTAGTTCGTGTTGCACATTCATTGTAATATCTGGGTTGTTTATATTAATTATTAGCAAGTCTATTGTGGTGGGGTGACNAGTTCGTGTTGCACATTCATTGTAATATCTGGGTTGTTTATATTAATTATTAGCAAGTCTATTGTGGTGGGGTGACGATTCCTTTAAAACTGGGGAATAACGTGTGGGTTCGTTTGGATCTTTTATTATATAAGATGTTCTTTGTGCGTGGGNGATTCCTTTAAAACTGGGGAATAACGTGTGGGTTCGTTTGGATCTTTTATTATATAAGATGTTCTTTGTGCGTGGGAAAAGAGCTTTACCTGCTGGGCTATTCTCGGTGCAGTGCCAGTGAGTATGTGTAACATTAAGATCGCCTGCTATGATGAAGGGATATGGCTGGTTTGTAATTTTATCTAGGTCTTCCTGTGAGTGGTTTATTAGAGGGGCATAAACAGACATTATTGTAATGTGNGCTGGTTTGTAATTTTATCTAGGTCTTCCTGTGAGTGGTTTATTAGAGGGGCATAAACAGACATTATTGTAATGTGTCTTGATGTGGATTCGGTATTCTCACATTCCGGGTCTTTATTTATGTGGTGGTGCAGTTTATTATGGATTAGGATTAAGGTGCCCCGCCCCTAGCTATCCTGTTGTTTCGGTGGGTTATGTAATTTTTTATTGTGAATCGTTTAGTTGGTTTAAGCTTGGTTTCCTGAATAAGAGCTATTTCTACTCAGTATGTCTCCAACACACTCCCGAAGCTCGTATAACTTTTGGAAAACAGTTACCGTTCCAGTACAGCAAGGAAAGGGTACCAGGGATTGCTGGGGGTCGCGAGACCATTAAGGGGATCCGAAAATTGCTAGGGCTTCCAGGAGCAGCATGGATTTCTCCTGCGGGTTTGCAATGGCTTTCGCTCGCTGCATGGAGAGCCGGAAATTTGCCATAATAGCAGTGAAGTTGGCCTCCTTCAGGAACTGCAAGAGTTCATGCACGCCCTTCAAGACAGACCTCATGTCACTAGGGTCATGTGAGGTTGTGGNAGAGTTCATGCACGCCCTTCAAGACAGACCTCATGTCACTAGGGTCATGTGAGGTTGTGGGCTTCAGTTGGTTCACTGGTGGTGTTTCGTAATTTACGACTGGGGTTTGAATGGGGACTGTAATGTTATTGGGTAACCTGAGCGAAATAATGTTCTTTGGGGAGGCTCTGCGTCCAAAAGTTGAGGGTAGATAGCCAGGTTCCTGGCCGGGACAGATACTGGCTTTGAAACGCGGTTTTGTGCCCTGGGATTTTGTGTTGTGGTTTGTCGTTTTTGCACGACACCAAGGCATTGAGGAGACAGCTTTAAGGATGGTTGCGTGCCATTATAGTTTCTGCAGACGGGTTTTTTGTCAAGTTAGAGCAGGCGTCCTGTGTGTGCTGGCCGGCGCTGTGAGGACAGATGGTCGGCACGTGGCAAAAGTTCCTGGTGTGATCCAGGGCAAAACAATTGCGACACTGGGTGACGTTAGAGGGCCGCTGTTTGTAGTGTCTCGGATGAACTACAGGCCTAGTTACTTTAACGAGAGGGGGAATGGTCATATTTTTGCGGCCGTGACGCAGAAAAACCTCTGGGTTTCGGCCACTGTTTTGAGGGGTCCTGCGGTTCGGAAAGCTTTTTGTGGAACTGGTAGATATCGATTACTTGATAACTGAGTACCTGCAGATCCTGCCTGATGTCTTCGGGGTGGCGTTGTATGCGAAATATTGAAAGTTGTTGACTAACACTAGTGTCGCAGCGTCCTTACGTTTCTGTGCATCGGCTGCCACAATGTGTGTAGTTCGTTGCGCGTGGTACTGATGGTGAACCCAGCGGGGCTGATAGCTCGCAGTTTCTGCACCAACAAGCTGTACTTGCTGAGTCGGGAACTACAAGTAGAAACTCAAGTGTTTTTGCCTGTTCTGTTAGGTTGGCACTCAAGTGTGTGCGGGNAGGAGCCGGGCTGATTTCAGTTGTCATGCACTTCTTTCAGGACACCGAATCGGTTTACAACCGGGATTTGAGGTGTCGCCTCTAACGAGGAGCGAGGGCATTTCTTCTCCAGTGACGCCGTTCTCTGTTTTCCCTGATGAAGTTTCCGTGCAATTTGGGCAGTCAAGGCTTCAAGTTCGGCATTGTCTCTCACCTGACGCTGGTTCAGGCGTGCTCCGGCGATCTTAAATTGTCCAGTGTTCTCACACTCCATACTCAATTTCATCTCCCATCACTGGAGGGTGGGGGAGAGAGTGAAAAAAAAGGGGGGGTTGTGAGTGTGTTCGGTTTTTTGTTCGTGACTGCAATCGTGGTGCCGTCCACGGACATCAGTGCTGTGTCGGCCAAAATGTTATTAGAAAATGCTGATAGGTTTTGTTACACCTCTGACGTGCCCTGGCCAGTCATGAGGCCCCATGCCCTAAGGGAGGAGGGGGTCTATATGGCTGAGCGAGTACTGTCTGCCGACTGTGACGCTCAGGTGAAGTGCTGCGAAGCTACTGTCGTGCTGCTCAAGAGGCATAGCCGCACCTCCACGCCCGTGGTGGTAGAGATGCTACCTGCCCGAGTAGCAAGCGATAAGTGTGCGTGGCCAGGTAGGCGACCGCCCGCCGCAGTTTTAAAGGCCAGCTTTCACTGTAGCTGGGAGCGTGCTCGTGCAGGACTACCGCAGTCATCCCACGCAGATAATAGTCTCCGCGGCCATGTCAACGTCCAGTTCGTGACGCGACTATTGCGGTACCGAGAATGCAGGCTGCTCGTAAACCTGACGGGTGGCGAAGGGTCGCAGACATCGTTCGCAGGGCCCCCGATTGATAATTTTTTGTTTTGCAAGTAATAAAATATAGTTCACAGACTCGTAAACCGAAACCGCACTTCATAGACGCGGAAATGGAGTCCTGGGGACGTGAGCTGAAGTACAGTTGCGACTAAGTGGGGGTTTTCTTTGGGCGAGATTGTCCACAATAAGTACTTTTTCGCTGGAATTTTACTTTCTGGAAATTCAGTTAATAAGCTGCTATTGACTGGCTTATTAGTGGAATTCACTTAAACTGGGAAGAAATCTTATAAGTTAAATGTAGAAACCGAATAAAAAAAGGTTAAATTATCCTAGTCCGGATCCTTAGCCAAAAGGGTTTTTGGCCAACAGAGAAGGCGACGTACTTCCATAAAGTCTCTGAAGAAGAAAATTTAAATACATAGGTTTAAAAGTGTTACTCGTGTTTAAAAATTATGGTTGAGTTGGCCGCTATAATATTCTTTATATATACCTTCACATTTTCAAAACATGAATTTTATGTATAGCATTATAGCTTACTTGACCGTGGAAATGAGAGTGCCCGATGTCAGTGTTTGCATCCGGGTCTTCTGTTTGTAGTTACGCCACTCTCTAGACTATGTAAACAAAACGAAGCATGGACGCAGTGAATTCCATGTCGCGTCGTTTACAGGCCCATCATTCTGTATTATTCAGGGTTGAGGATTGATGCTTTCAAGGGTTGCGGGCGAGGGCATCCCAGATGGGCAAGATTAATTTCTAATCAGGTAAACCAAAGATCATGGCATAGCTTGAGTGCCACTCCAATAATATTGTGGTTCTAAAAGCGTGTGGTTGCCGCATTTCTTTTTTGTTGAGAAAAAAAGCTAAACCTATCAGAGTGAACGCTGGACGTAAATGGGTGTAGCACGCCTAGATCTACAGGTTTCACCGGTCACAGTTTGTAGATGTACGACGAGTTCTAATGCATGCTGATTGCATACCTCATACCGTTATAGACCCGTCGCTCCCTTATAGACGTAGACCCTTGACATGAGAGATTTACGTATTCATGGAGTTACTCCACTCCTGAATGAGCTGGAAACGCGACTCGTCAGACAGACGAGGCAACCACTTGAGTCTTAGCGATATCTTGCATAGTTGATTTCTATTAGTCGGAACATGCTCGCTTTCTTAAAATACGAACATTTTAAACAATAATGAACGGACAGCTGAAATTTGAGTAAATTACTCAAGTTCTTCACGTCCATCCAGAATTCAATACCACAACACTAACGTTGTTGTACGTTCAATGTATTTATCAAAATTCTTGTAGTCTAGATATCTCTCTGAAGTGGCATGAAAACCCAAATTTCACCTGTCGCCGAAATGCAGTGATACATCTCGCGAGCTCCTGCAGTTTCGCAGAGTTACACGTCTTTGAAATCGTGGTAACTTGCCATCTTATGGCGCCTGCATCTCTGCAAGTGTCCACAGAGACCTGTTACTTTGATACACCCTAGGAAATTTCTTACGGTGTACAAAGTTCGTGAGGGATGGAGTTCGTTATAAAAATAAAACTATTTGGTATTTTGAAAACAAAACTGCTTGCACCTATTATTAAGACATATTCCTATCAGTGACCGCAATTTTTATGCCAATCTCGATTACAATTTAAGTCCTTAGCACTGTCTTTATACTAGCTAATCACTTAATCTTCATTTATCGAAAACTGCGGTATTTAGCTTAAAAATACAAGACTGAATTTTTGTTGAACATGTACGGTAGATAACAAATCCACAGGAAACAACAAAGTGGTACAGTTACATTTTTATTTGCACAAATGTGGTGCAAATTCCTCCCTTTTCATGGATGGGGACACGCGAGGCAAAATGAAAACTTAACCACGTGGAGTTCAGCTCCTAGATACGAGATGGGGTGCGGAGACCATTTGGTTTGTGTTCTTAAAATCAGGTCCCTCCCCAGCCCGATTGACTTAAGATCGGAATCATTTTTCAATGAAGTGGCGGCACAAAGTCCTTGCTCTCGATAGTCTATAACACACGTGTATGCTTAGTTTTCATTGGTATACTGTTTTGCTACTTTTCCTCTGGTGGAATAAGCCCGCAGTTACATAACTGCTTGTATTTATTACGGGCAGTATGCCTCTGATATGACTAGTTAAAAAATTGATGTATTATTTACTTCCANCTTCTCATCTCTGTTTTACCGTGAACTTCTCATCTCTGTTTTACCGTGAACTTCTCATCTCGGTTTTACCGTGAACTTCTCATCTCGGTTTTACCGTGAACTTCAAAACTTCCGGAAATTTGACACTAACTAGTTGTCAAATGTCTCGCAAGACTAAAAGAGTATTGCAAATTGTATGTAGTAAAATTTCGTGGAGGGAGAAATCAACCAAGATGGGGATTTATCTACCTTAACGCCCCCAGGGGCCTGCCACCAGCTCGCACGTGGAAGATACACAGCCTGCCTCGCTGTCGCAGCGGGAGAGAAAGTTCGTGAGGCCGCATTCCAGCCGTAGACTCCGCGTCCCTTTAATTTGTCGCGCACATTCTGATCTCTGCTGCTGAATATACGTATGCCTACTGTAAACACATTACTATTTAATAACCTTTATACAAAATAACTTCTTATAGTTTTGTTTAACTTTATTCGTGTTTTTAACACACTTTTTCTATTTTGCCAGATTCGTGAAAAAAATTTTCTGCAAGTTTAACAATTTAATGAACACAGTTTTGAAATCGAATAACTGAATAAATTGTATTACCCACGTACAAATTATGTAACACACTTTCATTACTTTTTGAATTTATAACTTTAATTTAAATATTTTTTAACTTATATTGGTTATTTTCAGTAAGAGAACTCACTTTACAGTACTGTCGTAATTTTTGAACGCTAAGCAAGTATGCATATATCCATAGGAGCAGTGTGTGGTTGTGAATAGCAAGGGGGGTGGAGGTGGTCACCCCTCCACTCCTCAGCCAGCAGGGACGTCGCCCTACTGGGTTGATGAACAGTGATTGGTCACTCCAGTTTCTAATAAGTATTTATAACTTAACCATAAATATACTTAAATTAATTCAATAAAGAAATATAGAAATAATAAAAAACTTAAACTGCTTGCCTCACTCTTTTCAAAATATATCGTCTTTATAGATATTCGCATAACCAAAGAAAGCAATATTTCAGCAGACATTTTTCAATTTAACTATTTGAAACCTTCGCCCACGTGAAATAAATGCATAAACAACACACGGTATGAGATAGGGGTGGGCGATGGAGAGGATTAAGTTTTAAATGATGAGTACTGTCTCGGAAAGTTTGAGACTNCCTCCCGCCATCCATTAGGAAACTTCGAAACAAGTAGTCTGCACCTGTGATGTGAAACAGTCTGCTACTTCTTTAGCACATATACACCATCCTTCACATACATAAGATTTTAAAGCAGTGTCCTCCGATTCGTCTGCTGGTACATGGTCTGACATATGGCAGACTTGCTTTTTTCTCGTAGAAAATAATTTTCTTAATAATTAATATGAAGTCCCGTTGTTTCATTTGGAATTTTTTTTTTTCTCGTGTAGTTAAATTCAGCTCGTGGGGCACAGAACAAAGAGGGTTGTGAGCCCCCTAGAGTTGAGAGATTTGGGCGGCTCTTAATGAGCCTCTTAGAGAATTGTTTAATCTTCCGGGTATTTTACTTAGGAAAAATCGCGTAATGTAGCTCAATTAGTAACTAAAGTGCAACACTAAAGTTTTCTGCTTTTAACCGAATTNGGCAGACTTGCTTTTTTCTCGTAGAAAATAATTTTCTTAATAATTAATATGAAGTCCCGTTGTTTCATTTGGAATGTTTTTTTTCTCGTGTAGTTAAATTCAGCTCGTGGGGCACAGAACAAAGAGGGTTGTGAGCTCCCTAGAGTTGAGAGCTTTGGGCGGCTCTTAATGAGCCTCTTAGAGAATTGTTTAATCTTCCGGGTATTTTCCTTAGGAAAAATCGCGTAATGTAGCTCAATTAGTAACTAAAGTGCAACACTAAAGTTTTCTGCTTTTAACCGAATTACTACTTAAAAATACAAAATAAGTTATCTGCTTTTACTCCCTATTTTATAAGAGCTACACGATATTTTACCCAAAAATTCACTGATTGATTTTTATCTCTTACTTGAGAGCTTTAAAGCTATGATAGAACACACTCAAGCAAACGGCAAACTACTTTTTTTTTATGTTTTGGGACTAAACGGATAATTATAATTATATAATTAGTTTGGTGGACTTCATTTGTAAATTTCATGCATTCAACTTCGATACACACTTTCAAGAATGTACTTAGAAACAAATCCGAGAACTGCTAGTTTTAAGACGTCTTAGTTTAAGCCTCTGTCACACTTTCAAAATTTCTCCTTCAAATATATTTTAACAATAAAATTAGACTGAATACACCTATCAAGTTCCTTCTATCAAAACAGAATTGGTCAAATCTCTGTATTAAAAAACCTGTCGCAGTTTATTTGGTTGAACTAGTCTGATTCCTACGTAAACATAATTTTCAAATCGGTAAACTGCTGCTGTTGCCAGACAGCTCACTGCAGGACGGAATGTTAAGAATCATGTAATTTTATTTATCGTAGATATCTGCTGCGCGGTAAAATTGTTGGCTTTATATTTTTTTACTTTTATCTTTCAATGTGAATTTTTAACAGCATTAATCTTGTCCTGATAATTTCAACCAATTTGGGTTTATAGTTATTGATTGCCATTTTAAAATTATATGTGGTGGTAAATAACTGTTTTTGGTGTGCCCGCGTTGCGATTGGCTGGACTCTTAAATAGTCGACGAAATTATAATACTGGTCCAGTATACAGAAATGTTTGAAAAAGCTGCGTTGTACCAGTTTCCATCAAACAAACATGGCGGCTGTAACGACGTTTCGGTGNCTCACTGCAGGACGGAATGTTAAGAATCATGTAATTTTATTTATCGTAGATATCTGCTGCGCGGTAAAATTGTTGTCTTTATATTTTTTTACTTTTATCTTTCAATGTGAATTTTTAACAGCATTAATCTTGTCCTGATAATTTCAACCAATTTGGGTTTATAGTTATTGATTGCCATTTTAAAATTATACGTGGTGGTAAATAACTGTTTTTGGTGTGCCCGCGTTGCGATTGGCTGGACTCTTAAATAGTCGACGAAATTATAATACTGGTCCAGTCTACAGAAATGTTTGAAAAAGCTGCGTTGTACCAGTTTCCATCAAACAAACATGGCGGCTGTAACGACGTTTCGGTGACTTCTCCACCTTCCAGCTTTTTTTTGACCAACTTTGTTTGAAGCATTTTGACGGAAAAATTCGGTTTTTCAGACAACAATTCCAAACTATTGCGCGCTGTGTTGAAGCTAGTTAAGAAAAAGTTGCCAAGTGCGTCCCGTGAGGAATTTCGGAAGGAGTTTCATGCAAGGGATNGGGGGGGGCGAATATGGGCTGGACCATGGACCACTTGATGTTTGGGAGGGGGAAGGGGACATGTGCCACTGTTGCCCTCGTGTCAGGGGTCGGGCCTGCGAATCCACCCCACCCCACTGCCTGAGTTCAAGTTCAAACTGGGACATGCGTGCGACGACGACCCGCCGGGAAACCGTTTTGCGCCCGTCTCGTTTCGGTTCCAGGGGGAGAAGTGGGAGAGAAAAAAGTCGGGAGGGGGAGGAAGAGGGGAATTTAGATGTCGGCGGGGAGGGCCGGTGGTCCCTCCACGGGCAGTGCCGAGAGACGTGCGTGTTCTCGCGAGCGAGGCGACGAATGACACGAGCAGTGGTGCGGTGCCTCACGGGAAACTCACGCCCGTCCATTGCGCGACTTCCACCGGGTTTCGAAGCGGCAGTTCGAGAAAGCATGCGAGAATTTCCACTCTTAGTTTCGAGACTAGTTGGCTAATCGGAGGGCCTTTTCTTTACCGCGTCCCTCGGAGATTTCAACGCACGAGCGAGTGCGCTGTCGCCGCAGTTAACACATTTTTTGGCCGGGCTCACGAAATAACTTGGGCTGCGACTGTGCGGGGGAGGAGAGAAGTCGGGGAAGGGAGTGGAGGGGGTGGAGAGAGAAAAAAATTGGCACGGCGGAGGGGAGGAAGTAGGCGTGATCCATGACGGCGAGATCTGGCGGAACGTGGCCCAATTAATTTTGAAAGTTCTCTCGGGTTTTTATTATTATTATTACTGGGGAGACTGCCCCTCCTCGCGGCAGACGTAGAGCGGCTGTCAGTGCGGCGATGTGGCCCGACGAGGTTCTGAGAGGCGTCTCCGGGCGTAAGTCCGCGCGCTCCGAATCCAAGGCGGACTCCTGCAGGCGGAAGGACAAGGGCAAGCGCCAAGATGAGCCCAGCAAGACTTGTAAGTAGGAAGCAGACGGCCTCGTGTCCCGGCGTTTGCCATATGGCCGTTCCCCGCGCCACACGCCGTAGTAACGGGTTTACACAATAAAATACTTAGTAAGCAGGAGAGCATTTTTACAAAGCTTTGATTCAAACCTAATCACACACAATGGAGTTACCACTACTGCAATGTGGAAATATGTTGGAAGTATGAAAGTTCAGCAACTCACTGAATAGCATCTATTTAAACACACAAAGAAAATTATTTCATATTACACATTAAAATATTAACTCGTACGACCTGCTTCGAGAAAAACACCAGTAAAAACAAACTAGTAGATAAACTGCTTCTGTTGTCAGTTAAATTCTGGGAGCCTACTGCTGACTGCTTAGTGCTTATTTTACCAAGTTTATTTTATTGTGTAAACTCCTGTACAGTCCAATAATAGAAGCGCCCGTGCTAGAGCGCTGTTAACCCTTTGTGAGTGTGTATACATAGACTAACGACGAGGTAGACCGATCTCGCTGGCTTCCCACAACCATTATCAGAGTCCCAATATTGAACTGCTTTCTTGCCAATACGAATAGCAAAAGCGGCGTGGATTGGATTTCTGGTTAGAATACTGATTATACTTCCTCGTACCAATGTGTAATGCAGTTGGATTACATTCAAATTGGCGAAAGTATTTTATTTCGTATAAAAGTGTTTTGAAAATTAAGACACCATCATTGTTGACCATGTAACTTTGACAATTGTTTTCCTTTGAGATAGGTCAATGTTTGGTATATGCGCAGAAGATTAATAGGTCTACCTCATCTTTAGTCTATGGTCCCATATCTGGGAAGTTGCACAGAATAAAACAGTATTCAGTAAGGGAAGTACATAGGCGCGTGACGCACCGTATGTAACTTGCCCTACACGCATGATCGCGCAGTTTTGTTCTCCACGTGTTGTACGCCGCAACTTTCAACACAATTATTTTATTAAAAAAATATGTTTCTGGTTATAAGTGAATACGGCTTTTGTGTTACTATTATTCGTCCAAAGAAACTGTGTATGGAGTTTGGGCACTGGGCACACACTGCATACATTCATAAATGTTTTATAGGAAGATTCTTTCCGGTTTGACTTCTCATTGTACAAGTAAATATTAAAAGTAAAATATTTTGAAAACTTATTGTATATAGGCACATTTATTTTTAAATTTGTGTTCTGAAATGTTTATATAAACTTACAAAAACTCTATAAAGAAATACTGTGATGCTTTGCAACGCACAGGAAACAATGATTGGCAATTAAAATGCATTTTATAATTATATAGGTATTATGTTTTTATGTAGATTCAAAGTAGTAGTAGGTCTTCGAGAGGAAATGGATTTTATTTTCTCTGTACTTCCAGGCTGTATGTTGCGAAAATAATGTAACCTTTTAGTCTTGAGTTTTGCAAACCGCTGGCCAGGTCAGCCGTGTCCTGAATTACTTAAGAATCGTCTTGCAGAAAATACTATGTGGTATTTCCTTTCGTTACGAAAAAGTTATATTGAAAGTTTCACGTGTATTATCACCGTCAAACGTGGGTCCCAAAGGGAGGACATCCAGTTACGCCATAAATGACACTAGCTTTCGCCATATGTCAATCAGTATTTTTTTTATTTTGCATATGATTTATAGATTGATATTACGTTCAGATTGTCTTTTATGTATAACGAGGGCGTATTCTTAGTACTCTGTTACCATCCAAACTTTAATTCACAAGCAGAGATGTTTCATGTGCCACAAGTTTCGAACTGGTATTGTACAACCTACTCGTATTTAACTTGGTGCTTATTCCTCCTGCTTGGGATTTGCGGTTTGGCAGCCCTGTGCAAGTGTTGCGAGATTAAACCCGCCATGCATCGCTAACTAGCCTAATTATAAGCTAATCGTTGTAAGAGTTTCCTACCTTGGTGCCAACTTGCAAGCTCTCGTTTGCGCTTAGTAGTTTGCCACTTCTGTTTGTTACTTCATAGCCCAGCAGTCGCAGACAATCGAAACATCAATACGCCATCGTTGAGATTTCTTTACTTTGGAATTTATTTCTTCCGAGTGAAAAGTTAATATAAGAGTGCTACGGGTTAACAGCGCTCATACACAAAACCATTCTATAAATTTCCGCATTTGCTGTCGTTCCACATCTGTGAGCGATAAATGGCCTAAAAATTCACATTAGAACATCCAGTAGTGAATAATTAGTACTATAACAATTAGATTGTTTCAACAGTCATACATAGAATAAAACTATGTCCATACTAAAAGAATATTTATTGCGCATCTACTTTTGTCCTTGCTGTATGACTAGCAGCTTTCCCATCATTCTCAAACGCTGTAAAAGTCTGCTTCACAAGATCATGGGCTATATGGTTTGCTTTAAATTAATCCATGAACTTAAAATTAAGTCATTACTATTACGTTAGAATCGTTTCACTTTAGTGAGCCAAAGTCAAATAAAATCGGCCCACAAGTAATTAAATGTATAGTAGTATAATGTACGTTTTTAGACATTAGATAGGTTCACACATTCTAAGTAGAGTCGGTTACCTTTCCTTACACAGATTATGGCGGGGTTTAATCAGTAACAGTGGTGACCTAGCGAATTTATATATATATATAATATACAATATATAATATACATTATTTATATTTACATACAGCTGGATTCTGCCGAAGTGTGTTCTGGTTTTGGTCCTCTTGGCAAGTCAAGGTGAGTTGGAACTGTCATTAAAAATATAAATGCTTAAGCTTAATTACTAAAAGTATTTCGAAAGTGGGTGCATAGATGATATATCATATAATTCACCAAAACTTCACTTGGAGCCATTCTGCAACTGATGTTAACCGGAAATACATCTTGATGTCGGTGCGTGTCGTGTGTACTTCTCGCAGTTTCTGAAAGAACGTGTGCGCGTACGATGATGCACTTATCACTGGACTTCAATCGCAGATTAGCCGTATTAACATTTAACACAGTGCTCCAATCAATCTTCAGTATTTTTGTGGGCAGGAAAGTAGTGGCGTTCCTGCAGGGCTTTCATATTAGCGTCCCGCGGACAACATGGGCCCCTATAAGATTAACCAGCGAAGGACCTATTTTATCAACAATTATTTCGTTTTAGTATATCTACCTCTGAATAAGATTACCTTATTTAACGACAACTGCAGCTATCACCAGCGTAAAGCTTTGAATAAAATTATATATTATTTCGTTTATCAAGTTTTTACTCAAACTATGAATACAGTAAGTGAGCTAAGTAGGAATTTGTATTGTGTGTTTGGCTCGTCAGGCTTTATAATTATTTGTAAGTGGGCCGATGGAAAACTAATTTAACAACCCTGCGTCTTTCATCTCGATGTTCATTACCGTAACATCTGTTGAGGGTAAAGCGTAATAAATCTTATGTACGGGGTGGCATTATCACGTTCTTAGACAATTATGCATGCGAAGTCTAAAGGTTTTCGTACACTAGCCTTGGCACTGAGGTTGGTGTAGATCTAAGAAAACAGCGAGAAACTTGTGTCAAATTTTTTTTTTTTTAAACTTAATACCTGGACTGGGATGTCATGATAAACTTCAAGCATGTATGTACTGTATTCTGTTGGTCCTTTTGTGATTGGTACACAATTGTTCTCACACTCTGTTACACTTCAGCCAGTAGTAAACAGGAAGAAAATAAGTGATCGTATAAAGTCCAACAAAGATGAATTTAAAAACCATATGACAGCAGCCAATAAATAAACTGTTGTGGCCAGCGTATGTAAACGACTGCTGGCAAATAAATTCGCGAAATTTAAGCAGATTTTTGTAAGGGCGAATTTTTATAGGCTGCTCGCGGTTAATTGAACACTTTTGAAGTCAAACTTTGAAAAATGTCACTACTGCATTAAATATTTTAACGGGCACACCGGCGTGAAACCAGTAAAATTGGTGACTACGGAGGGGAAAGTAGTTTTGTTTTAACGTTGAATTAAAAGTTTTTGAGCACTGAAATTATTATTTTTGATTTGTTTTACAATGCGTAAAGCGTGAGAATTAGCAAGTTTGTAAAATATTTACTTTTATGTTAATTTCATTTTTACTTGGCCAACGCATGAATAAAGCGATCGGGCCCACGGCATTGTTAATTTTACATATGGGGGAAAAAATACGCAATGTGCATACAAGCAGATCTAAAGCAAAGCAAAGTTCACCGTGAACCTTCCGTACTACAGTTTCACAGTTACCAGCCTGCCTCCTACGTGACTGCCGGCCGAAGCAGGGCTGGCGGGGACCGTTGTGCGGAGCGCCGTCGTGCGGCAAACCTGTCGGGTGGCGTGGTCGGTTGGCCAGCCGCGTTCCGGGCGGTAACGGACCCCGCGCGCCCGTCCCGCTCCATCCGCGAATTTCCTTTCGCGGCGATACAGCGGTCGCTGATCTCAACGCTCCTCCCTCCTCGCTCCATCAGCCGCATCGCGCCAGATGAGAGCTGCCACTCCTTGAAGCCTGTCATCATTTGGGTAGCCCCCCCCCCCCCTTTCTCGGTCATCACTCGTTCGAGGTACGAAGCAGAGAAGGGCGCGATAAAGTCGAACTTTAGGTGACCGCCTGGTTGAAGGAATTTTGCATGTCTGAGGCCTAAGAGCGTGGGAGCGCCACGGGCAACCAAGACATGGACATCAACCCTCGTCACCTCTACGCGCAAAGCACTGAACTGGCATGCAGTCTTGCCGTCGATAACACGCCTCTCTAAGAGACTTTAAGCTGAGACCCTGCCATTTTATAACGTAATAATAAAAATGGAATTTTCATGCACGTCCATATTCCTTTTTTAATGTTTTGTACCGGGATGTTCTTACCTAAAAATCACCGTGAAAACAGCAGTTTGAGCAATTTTCACCATCAACAAAAATATGCTTTGGAGCGAAATGGAGGAACTGAAAAACGCATACAGACGCGTAAAGTTTCTTAAATTCTATTCGTACGCAGACCTCACTCGGACACGTTGCACGGTTTTTTTAATAAAACATTTTCTGCTGGAACTCTGCATGCCGTTTGGCGGCCAACCCAGGCGGCCACCTTGCGTCCCATGCGCTGTCATCGTATCACCAGCCCGTAATATACGTAGTTTGCTTGCTTCTGAAACCACGTTAACTCAGTTTCAGGAAATTATACACGATATCACAATAACTTGAGAAAAAAATAAAATTTCATTACTTTAGAATGATGGCAACATGATGCACAGTAAACTTGAGTTTTTGCAGCAGAAGCTCGATGAAGGGAAAATTGGACTGAGGTTTCAGAAGTAAAGAGACTATATGTAACAGCGGCCGAGGGAACATGTTCCGTAGTATAATTTAATGTCACCCCGTACTTTCATGCTATTGTTAGTTTGGTAGACATGAGTCCTAACTGGTAACTGTAGAAGCAGGGTCGTTGACCTGGCTATGTGCCAGGGAGTGGCAGAATGTAGACCTGGATAAATTTCAGGGGTAATGGAAGTTTATTGTAAATTTATAAAAATGTTACCGATTAACACAAATTGCCCGAATACCGCATTACAACGAACAAGATGATTTCACATTGTAACATAGATCACAAGTTGCCTCGCGTTACACAACTCCCAAAATACTCTGTAACCATGTGTTAGGAACTACGTGTTGGCTGTTTGCGCATTGAGAAGAGAGGGATGGAAAGAGTCCAAGCTGGTACGCAAATTTATTTTGCAGTTAATTCTTTACTGTAATTAATTTATACTAAGGAAGGATTTGGCCCCTCCCAGCCGTTCACGTAGAGCGTCGAGTGTCGACGCTCGTGTGTAAATATTTTCAAATAGACGGTAGGAATGAAAATAAAATTATCTTTTTACTAGCATTTTTTAGATAATGTTAGAATTTTCACTTAATCGTTATCATTTTTTCATAAAGTGCACAAAACATATTTTTAACTACTTTACTATTTTTTATGACGTCAACGTGAAATTTGTGAAGAAAAGTCCAGATTTTGACAGCTGTAGTATATAAAAAAAAAAGGCATGTTATGAATCTCTGAAGGCATTTGCGAGTCGTCTTGAGAATTTCATACACCAGTTTCGTTGTGTAAATGGAACAATTACTTTTCAAAATATTATTTATTTTAATTTTTAAGTTTTATTTTAGCATTTTATGGTTTTTATATTAAATATCATAGGTACAATATTTTAAATTAGACATATTCTGAAAGATTACTTACTGGAAATTGAAAGTTCACAAACACAATCCCAACTTAATGACTCACAAAGAATCTCGCATAAAAAATATTCACACGTGGCACTGATGCAGCCAATCTGAATTGTACTTAAAATAGCAGACATTTACTCGCGAGATCTGGTAACGGTGGCGTGCAACAGAAACCCGTGCTGCTTGCACGTCAATAGAGCCGACATTCGCTCGTGTTGGATGGAGAGAGCTGAGTCTGCCGACATTCCTTGCTGGTTTCCTCGGACATGGGGGAGGGCCATACTCGACCTTCGCAGCGACGGCTGGTATTAAAGCTCGCCGTGTCACCTCGCGTACTCTGTGACGTGGGGAACGTTTGTTTTCAGCGAGCTCACGCCTCGGCTGATAAAGCGTCACGAGCCGAGGCACGTTTGAAGCGACACGCTCGTGTAAACTATAGTCTATTAGCAACTCCTTGTATTTGGGTATGCTCAGACGTGTTGCGTGTAACTTTGATCTTTTATCTGCAATCTGCACTCCCGTGTCCCCATCACCACCTCGAACGCTAGTAATTTCCTACCAGCGTCGGTGTCGCACAGTTATCGGCAGGCTCGTGCAAAATCCTTTTTCCCCACTTGATCAACTAATAACGGTATGGCACTATATCCTCTGTAGGAGAGGCAGGAACTTTGATTAGGGCATACGTGCTAAATCGTTACAATCAAGATTGTTATTAATACGAATTGCATTCCTCTGTAATTTACTTCTGTTGTAGTACCATTTATTAAAAAGCCTGCTTTAAATATTTATCGCAGGTATGTACATTACACAGTAGTATTTTTTCAAGTCATGGGCATAATATAAACATATTACGAAATAAATGCTCGACGCCACGTTTTGGAAATTTTTTGGTAGACTTAGTTTTTCTTCTCCATTGTGCATCAGTAAAGCATTCAGCAATGAGTTTTTCATGAAACGGTCAGTGACCTAGAACATACTTGGCAACCTTGTCGTTCTGAGTTCACGCGAAGCTTGTCAAACTGGTTAACACCCGAACTTCACCCTGGCTAGTGATCTAGACAGGTTGTCATCTAGTAATTGGCGAGCGTGGACTAAACTAGGAAATAGTGGTATTTGGAGAGTCAATTACTTATGCTGTCAGGGCGATAACGTACGTTTGTTTGCTTCAGTGCTGACAGCTCGCATGAGTGAACCGAAGCGATAAGATCGACCTTCACACAGGAACAAAACGCACCTTCACCTTTGTGGTCACCGACAGAAATTCTTGCGCAGCCCCCGAGGTGCTGAAGCTAAACGACCTTCTTGCATCACTGTGGCGTGGGAATGATGGTATGGCGATGCGTGCGTGGGCACGCACAGCTGATCGGCGCGTGTGGATTGTAGGTTTAGCTAGTGGACGTACTGCTTTAGGGAAATATGGCATAGGTTACTGCACACTTAGGAAGCCCTGCTAAAGTTGTAGGGTTAAGAGTTGTGTGGTATTCAAAAAGAGGACACCCTTACGTAAATAACATTGAAAAAACACACTTGCGAGAAAATGACAATAAAAAGAAGAGGACACGTAATATTGCAGTGGAAATATACAAAAGTTAGTTTATTATGTCGAAGGTAAGTTAAAAATATATTACAAGCAAAGATGTATCCCAAATTCGGTTAAGTAATAAAAAATATTTATTTTGCAACCAGATAAATTGATAATCGTATTCACTCTGAATATGAAAGTTAATTAAATTCGGTTTTTAGGGGCTACAGAAAATTTTGCAAGCAAATTAAATAAACGTGAGCACTGGGCACAGTTTTGTTAGTCACTCACAGCTCAGGTTCACGTAAATTTTGAACGTATTTCTGTGAAGATTTTATTCGTTTTAACAGGTTTATATTTCCTAACAAATAATCGTAATATTATGTACCGATTATGCCCTTCTCAACTTAGACATGTAAAAAAAAAACAGCCAGGAAAGATATATCTGTTGATAAATACCAAAGAATCTTGTAATATTCTCCAAAAAGTTTGCACTTTTTCTATTATTTTTTAAACCCTGCTGGACAGTTTACAAGGTCTCAAAAAGAGGACATATCCGGTTAAAGAGGACGTATTGCATCCCTATTCCTCCGCCTCGTGTAACTGAAGCTTGACAAAGTCCAGGAAATTATACCATACAGGGACAGCGCACCGCATTCGTGCGCGCTCAGTGTATTACAATTTTGCATGAGAACTATTTGTTACTAGGCATTACCAACACACACATTTTCTCAGTGTTTTATTCATTTTAATTATAAATAAATTAAATATAGTAATTTATAAATAAAATATAATTAAATGTAAAATTTAACCAAAGATAAGGCACGTTTACGTTAACACGCGTATAATACGCTTGTTATACACGACGTATATAAGAAACCACCAAACACGTCATACATGGGGTGATTTTTCAAAGGTTTGATTCAAAAAGTGTTAAGAAACCGCGAATAGCATATAGTATTCAAAGTATACAGTGAAAGTTATTGTGGAAGCCAGTTGAAAAAAAAACCCCCCGTTTTCACATTTTGTAATGTTTATTTAATAAGTTAGCATGTTCAGTTACAGGATTCGGTAGACGCGTTTCCCAAAAACGCGTTGGCTGTTTTAAATGAAATCTTAAAATTGCAGGTAATGAAAACTCTCGAAGTTCCATGTAGTATTCCCCGTTTATAAATAACATGATTTATTCACGCTTAGTACAGTAAGATATCAACCTTAGTCATATTTGCATTTGAAACTTGATACTAGTTTTTTTGGTCACGACTTGCATAATTTAGACGGAATGTTTCTTCTTGCCTCGTTTAGTAATGAATTAGCTTATCCCCAGCCGTGTAACCTTATGCTCAGGATGTCCGGGAGCGAGTGTTGCACGTGGAGCAGGTCAGACGGCGCGGGCTTCGCGCTAGTGTTCTCTCCTTTGCCTGCATCAACCTGCCTTAGCCGGTAACAAGTGACCCGTGTTTGTCAATGTGATGCAGAAGCAGTGGTTAACTAAGATTTCCTTCGCTTACAGACGAAAGAAATATCAGTGACGGAACTCCGCGACATTTCCAGAGAATGCATTAAGCGATGTTCCTAATGCCTGTCAGTCTTTCATTACAAACCTGTCCACTGGGGTAACCTAGTGGAAATGAGTACCGACGCGGGAAACAGCTGTAAGTACTTCTTGGATATGGAGGGCGGAGGGGCTTGCCTCTCCTAACTTTCTTCCAAAAATAAATGAAACCCCGGTTGGGTGGTCAAGGGCCCGGCCCGCAAGGGCCTGTTCTACCCTCGCTCTGAGCTTCGGCAATGATGAACAGTGGGCGTCTGCTGTCAGTCTTTCAGATGTTAAATACCAATTGTAAATTATTGCGTTGTAATTGCGCATGTCGTCAGTTTATTGCGGCTATCACATATGTATACTTCATAAATGTCTGTACAAAGATGTAGTAAAAGTCTGAGTTTACGAAAACACAAGTGTGTGATTGCATAGACCAATAACACGAACGAAGGCAAGTTCGTGTGGTCAATGAAGCCCGTGCTTGTATAGGAGAGGAACGTCTTGACGGGAGCCGAGCAGTTGCAAGTTTGCAGTCTGCGATCAGTTGTCACTTCTGTGCGTCCTGTGCCTCAATTTCGTCGCTGTCAGTTTCGGGAAATGTTTGGCGTTCGTCCCTCCCGCCCACTCTTCAGGCGCTATCGTTCATATCGTTTCGTCTCGCAACTTCTTCGTTGCTGTATTTGAGACGTGTGTATGGCTCACGGGGTATTCTACGAAAAGTCTTGACGATCCCGCTGCAGACTTTTGTCTATCTTGGAACGTCAGAGTTCCTTCTGTTGCCATAACAGTATGTTTTGTTTGGATGAAGGTGACTTTCTGCACACTTCTGTATAGCGAATGGTTTCCGGTTAGTAAATGGCAGTGTGTCCGTTGCGTAATATTTCCCGTAGGTGGGGTCAAAGTTGCCCCAGCGGAACTACTGTAGCGGTAGTTTCATCGACGATCTACTTTGACAAGGTTGCCGAGAGTGAAGTGTTGGCGTGATGTCTACATCATAAAACCGCTATTTAACATACATAATCCACTGTCAGTTTTTTTTATAGTATTGAAGTTAATGCTATTTAATTAATTTTTTTCTAAACATGTGTTCAACCGGTTGTTATTCGCATATTTTACGATCTGCTAACTGCCCTTTCTTGATGGATTCCTAGATTGCCTATGTTTGGAAACTTTGCACTTAAACAGACCGTCTGAGCGACTTGACATCTTATAAACGTAATCTAAACAAGGACTCTTGCTGCTTACAGGTTTTTAGTGCATTTCCATTATTTTAGTGAACAACGAAGTGATTCATCCCTTGAGTAACAATTAAATATAGTTTCAATAAATATATCTTACTTGAATGTATGCTTTTTTGAAAGGTTTTTGCACAGTAAATATTTTTTTTTAAACATAACAGATGTGTAGGAACGAGTTGGGAGTTAGTCTTGTTCTTAATTTTGATTAGTTACTATTTTCGAGCAGAGTTTACGAGCAAACTATGTGAGCAAATAGTTTTCAGCTGTACCTTTTCTTGAAAATCTCTATCGTAACNCGAGCAAACTATGTGAGCAAATAGTTTTCAGCTGTACCTTTTCTTGAAAATCTCTATCGTAACGGCAAAAAAAAAGAGAGAGAGAAATAATACAGCCAACGACGCAGTTGCCTTCCTCGTAACTGAGGAAATATGGCCTTGANAAAAAAAAAGAGAGAGAGAAATAATACAGCCAACGACGCAGTTGCCTTCCTCGTAACTGAGGAAATATGGCCTTGAGACTCGAGAACGTGTGTTGGTTGTCTCTGTACAAGTTTGATTCCAACATCTGTGGTGTGACTTGTAGAGGTTTTCCAACGTAACGTTGTTCATGTGCTCAGTTGTTTCTATATAATTCCAGGATATTTTATATTTTTGTGAAATTATATTAAACTCCAGATAAAATGCGTTAGGGGGAAATTAATTTTTCTAAACAAAATCTTCTGAATTATGGCAATTTCAGAATGCCATGCAAGATATAAATTGGCTATGGCTCAAAGTAGGTTTTGATATCAGAATACTAAGCTTAAAACAATCGTGTTAAATTAAAATTTAGAAATCTATTCAACACACTTTAAAGAAATGATCGCCTTGAAATACGAGGAAAACGTTAGTAGTTTAATTTAAACGCTGTAGACATTTTGCAGAAATATAAAGTATCGTCAAAATATTGGGAGATGGGGAGGAAGGAAAAAGTTACACCCTTAACACATCCAAACCGGATATGCGTATAGAGGAATATGAAGCACGTAGCTGAATAGAATTAGCTGTGACGTTTTCAGTTTGTTTCCCCTAAAACTGCACCCGCAGGGCGACGCTCCCGATACTTTTTATTAGACAATACTTAACAGGAAATAAGTCTTAGTGGACCAGCGGTAGTTTGGTCCAAGCAGAGGATTAGCATTTAACCCCGGACAGTGGTCATGAATGTGAACACGTAAACTGGATGTCCGCCATTATTTTAGTTTCGGTTGTTGCAGCAAAAGTTTGCGTTTGACTATTCCGTGTACATTGAGCCAATTGTTACGTAGGTACTCCGTGTTTAAGCCCCTCAAGGGTGCTGATCACCGGGAAAAGGCATTCTATGTTTGTACGAAACGGTGTTCAACTTGTAGACATTACTCACAAGTACTACAGGTTGTCCGAAAAGTTTTTCCTTTGTAACAAATTTTATTTACAGCCTCTATATGCAAGATATAGATGTGGAACCGGTGCCAAAATGTTTGCAAGCTAATAACATTTTTTTTTGTGGCAACAGGAAAATACATCACTAAGTCTCAACGTGAGCAGCCTTGGTAACACGTAGCACATCTAGTTGATATTCAATTTCTCTCCACACATTGGCCAAACTCACAGGATGGATCGATGCAGTGATTGTGGGTATACGTTGTTGCAGAGTTGCGAGATCTGATGCAGGAGTTCTTTAGACATTGTCCTTGACATAACCCCATAGGAAAAACTCTAATGGGGTTATGTCGGAGAGTGGAGGGCATCACGACCGATCCATCGTCCAGGAGAAGTCTTATCAAGATAGGCACGAACCTCCAAACCCCAATGAAGTGGTGCACCATCTTGTTGAAAAATTACATCTAGGTGTTACTCAAGCAATCGAGGAACAGCAGACAATTGCGACATGTCCAGATACACTGGGGATGTGATGGTGCCCTCAGCGAAAAAGAATGGTCAGATATTTTTATGCAAAAGCGCGCACCAAACATTCACTTTTGGACTGCCTCTGGAACACTGACACCTTACCAGGGGGCTCTGAACCCCAAATACGCACGTTATGCCGGTTCACTACACCACCGGAAAAGAAAANACTGACACCTTACCAGGGGGCTCTGAACCCCAAATACGCACGTTATGCCGGTTCACTACACCACCGGAAAAGAAAAAAGTCTCCTCGTCAGAAAAAGAAACTTGTATGAGATGGCCATTATCGCCCTCAATATGTGATAACATCTAGACTNAAAAGTCTCCTCGTCAGAAAAAGAAACTTGTATGAGATGGCCATTATCGCCCTCAATATGTGATAACATCTAGACTGCAAAGCCATACCGACGCATGGCGTCATTGGGCAACAAAGCCTGAACAATTTGCACTTTGTATGCACGAAACCGTAAACGTTTGTGTGTGATATCGTGAAGAAAACTTGTTGGCATTTGTAATTCGCGAGGGGCCCTACGCACTGATTTCATGTCCGGTTTCCTGGACAGTGCAACTGCTACATTACAGCCACGTTACTGAAACCTGCAACAAAAAACTAGGTTATTTTTCCAACATTTTAGTGCTACTTTCACATATATTTCTTTCATGTAGCGGATATAAACTAAGTTTGTAATCAGGGAAAGAATTTTTCGACAGCCTGTATTTCTTCGCATGAAAAANTCATGTAGCGGATATAAACTAAGTTTGTAATCAGGGAAAGAATTTTTCGACAGCCTGTATTTCTTCGCATGAAAAATTTTTTTTGACTACGTAGTTTTTATACAATGGCCAGTCAAAATCGCAATTGTAGTGTTTTTAGGACGTACACGTGATAACTAATTAAGTGGAATGACATAATTCAAATTGAAATAAGATACCATGAGTTACTTCAAGGAATCATTAAAATCACGCTATGAAATGTCTTGGCCATTTTTAAATATTGCTCGAAATAAGGAAATTTTCGCATGTTCATGGCTCGTAGTAATTAGATTTTTTGTAAAANGCCATTTTTAAATATTGCTCGAAATAAGGAAATTTTCGCATGTTCATGGCTCGTAGTAATTAGATTTTTTGTAAAATAAGTTTTGTAAAGCATACCTTGCAATGTTTTAAGGCATGATTTTTCAGTCTGCCTTGTTAAATTTTCTGTAAATGATTAAGTTTATTTTTTTGTACGTCCAGAAAACACACAAATTGTGTTTTTGACATGCCATGATGCGAAAATAATGAGATTGAATTTTTTTATGCCAGGAAAGAGTACTTATTTAAGTTATGTCCAAAAGTATGAAATGACTAATATTTTGGTGATAGGCAGATTTCAGCATGCCTAAAAACGTAAGGAAATGTTGAATTATCTAAGGTAATGAAGCCCACAAGGTAGAAGCAGAGGTGGCGATGGAACTGGGCTGCTGTGGCCACAGGAGTATTTCGTTAATGATGTCTTCTGGCCTAGACAAACGTAACTACGTTTATCAATGCCGGTGTAAGTATTTGAGCACTTACGAAGGCGACACTCGTGCCTACCTGCTGACACCATGCACCTCTTTCGTAAGAGGCTACCTGGAAAGTACGGAAGAGGGGAAGCTAACGTGGAAGGGAGATATGAAAGTTCCGGAATTGTCCCAGTTCTTCGGCCTCCCTATTCATTATTTCTCTCGGACGAAGGAAAGCAAACTGCAAGAGCGGGGTACACGACTTGTAGTATGAGGAAAAGGTATTAGCAGGGGGGGGGGG
>NQII01003328.1:57094-68556 GCA_002778355.1 Clitarchus hookeri
GGAGCCGTGGGAGGGGGGGCAGTAGGGGAAAGGTTCTCTCTCGTAATATGGAGCACAATAGCCCCGACCGGTTCGGCTTCGCTGGCGGCAGACAAAAACTTTGTCTGACCCACTTTTATATAGGTGACTAACCCTTCCGATCGATGAATGCACTTCCTTTCACAGCGTAGCAACTATCCCTGTGTGGGATAGCCCTCTGGCGTAGCCCGGCCTTGTCTCTCTAGCTTTCACTACTAGAGTACATTACCTTTGCAGAATTTCCATGCGAAGTGGCTAATGGTGATTTTAACGTAGCTAAAGGCCATTCGCGGTTACGTCACATTTTTCTGAAGCCCTGCTGAAGTTCTACTTCCAGGATATTCCTCCGCCTCATGCCAACAAAGCTTACCAAGCTAGAAAATTACACCAAAAGGACAGCGCACCGCATTCGTGCGCACTCAGTGTAATACAATTTTGCATAAGAACTATTTCTTACTAGACATTACCAAAACATATATTTTCTCTTTTCATTCATTTCAATTATAAATTAATATTATGATTCAAAAATAAATAAAATATACGTAAAAGTTTAATTTAAGCCAAAATAAGGAACTTTTACGTTAACACTAGTATAAAACGCTTGTGATACGACAAATAGAGGAAAAAACCAAACATATACTTGGAGTGATTTTTCAAAGATTTGATTACAAAATAATGAAAAAACGGTAAATAGACTATAGTGGTGGAGTGGGGTTTCAGGAGCCGCTTAACAACCAGGTCTTCAGCGTCCACTAGTGTGACGTGAAATGCAGATTGAGCTGCAGTGGAATGCAAAGGTGGGGGACGTGAGTGCCCCGAGAAAACCTCGCTTAGTTTCCCACGTGCTAAATAGGGGATTATCTTGTCTGAAATCGAACCTGGGTCGTCGTGGTGGAAGGGGCCAGTGCTCTAGCCACCCAGCCACCGCGGCCCCAGTGTGGAAGTAGGAAGGTACGTAGTAGCGGACCGCTGCCGCTGCCTCAGGTGGGGAATATCTGCCTCCATTTCCCCCCTTGTTTTCTACTGAACTTTACGTTGAAGTCTACGCGCACAGTATGCGAACCTAGCCGAGGTTGTATTTGCACGACCAAGCCAAGTCCATATCGCCAATTCTCTTAGAATTTTCAGGAAACACAATCACACTAATACATGTGCACAGTCAACACACACATACATGCACAATCAACGACGTCTACTCTCTCCACTACGTGGTAATAATTTTTTTTTTATATATATAAAGGTATTACTTTATGCTAAGAGAAACGTCAGGCGAGGATTTTTGTAGCAAACTGACCTAATCTTAATCTGAAAATTGCACTCTCCCCCAGGGTTTACCCTAGACTCGAACCCGGCAACTTGTCCTGTGGTTATGCATAAACAAGAAAAGTCGTGAATTTCCTACTAACGAAGTGTAGTTTTGGTTTCAGCAGTTGTAATGTTTGGTACACTGGAGTAAAGCACCAAAGGGCACCAGCTCTAAAGAAGTTTGTCGACAAAATATTTCACCACGTCTCGTTCCACACTAGCGTGAATGCAGTTTTATTTCTCCACTGCTTTTGAAATGTTGCGCCGAGCTTGGCGTGAAATGGCAAGACGTTGATTACCAAACGATTAGCAAGCTTTCCCGAACGAATTTCCAGCGCGCAGTAGAGAAAGCGAAACTGACCAGAAGCGAAACAAAGTTGCAGGAAATTGAAATGTCGTGGTGAGATAACGATGGCGTGTTGAATACGCCACGCTTACAAGGGCGACTGTGCCCGTGCTGTGTAATATCTGGTGGTCTTAGTAGGGGATGTAGGCATGGGTGCGAGAACGAAAATTCATATAGTTTTTTATATTCTGGTCGGCTTGTGTTTGTTTGATCTTGCGTGATTTCTCGTGCGAGGGGAATGTTTTCTTGCCTAGTAACTGTTCAACCCCATTCTCTGCTTGTGTTTGGCCTATTTCTTGTGCCTGCAAATCACCCTTCTTTGCTTAGGCATCTCGTAAATTACATCCAATATATGCAAAAAGCAAATTGTATATTATCATGTCGAGTTAACTGTGTCGTTAAATCGGAACAGATGTTGGAATGCACTGGTAGGGAAAACTAAAATACCACAGTGAAAACAAGAACAGCTCGAGAAATATTGCTACTTGTCGGCAAATGCCACCACGTCTGCCACATTTAGTTCGAAATCTCTGCCAGGAATGAGACCCACATCGCCTTGTCGGTCGCATGTCCGTAAAAATTCCTGTGGAAGAAACGGCTGGGAAATGTATGTCTGTAAAGGTGGCATTGAATGATAATGCTAATCCAGTTTCCGTGATAAACTTGTCATAGACATATTTCGGTGAGTAAGTTAATTGTATCGTGACCAAATTTGTAGTAGATAGCATTCTGTAAACTAATGCTCTTATACGGATGCATCATTTATTTACAGCATCCCATAGTGGGACAATGCCAGATTTCCGTCGTGAGACAATGCCAGACTTGCGCTTAAAACAGATAGTTTAATCCAAACCGGCTTTGATGGGGACGACTTTATCCCCGCGTTGCTTTCCACTCTTATTTCACTCAAATACCTTAACTCACTCACTCTCCCGCCCATTCGAGGCTTAGCTGCTGAAAAATCGATTCGTCTATTGTTCCATCTTCGTTTGAATTAAACACGGGACTCCGGCCTGTTGGGAATTAAATTTTTATTTCTACAGTATCTTACATGTTTTAACTATATGCCTTGAGAATTCCCACTTGGCGAACGCTATCGCGAAACTTTCCAGGAAAGGTGTGGTGAAAATAAGAGTTCCAAGTTTTCAATGAGAACACTGCTATTTGCGTAGCCCTACCCTTAGATTAGACAATGGCGAATTATCGTTACATCTGAATCTGTTAAGCGCATTGTAGAAACTTGTTTTAAAGTCCTGTGCTGTCGTGATCTTGTTGTGAGAATAAAAGTTGCGTGCGCCTACACAATCGCCTTCATCTTGCTTTCTTGGGTGATTCTGAGCGGTAACGATTTCCTTCGTAGTATTGTTGGGACTAGTGCCGTTTTCTAATAGGACTAGTCGACGGAACAATTACGGACGAACTGAGGTGACAGAGGAAACTGCTGTAACGGAGCTTCTGCTTTTGCACCTGGAGCAGATGACAGGAGGTACAGTTTTTTTTTTTTTTGGAGCAGGTGCNCCCCCCCCCCTTTTCCCCGCAAGGGTCTTTAATTTTTCTGTCGCTCTCGAGAAGGGTTGGTTGAATGGAAGAACCGGGGTAACAAACATAGACTAAAGGTTATGTAGACAGATTTTCGTCTTATGCCCATGTCCTCAACATTGATTTAACCTTCGCTATTAAAACTGTCACATGGTCAACAGTGACTAACGTGCCTGTTTGCATTTTAATTTTCAACATATGCACGCGTTTACAATAACAGAAATTAAATACTTTGACTTACTTGAATATAATCTGTTTGCATTTAAACTTGGTCAGGGTAATTGTACAGACATCTTTAAGCACCTGCTTAAACCTCAAATCCTATCCACTTTAAGATCATGCCGTTGGCTAATAAAACAGTGTTGGAACACGGGGAGAGGCTTCTGCGCAACTCTCATGCGCACACTGCCTCTACAGCAGTGGTTGTTAAACAGAGGTCCGTATCTAGTTCTCAGACTTTTCTTGAATATGCAATCAGATATTTTCATTGATACGAGATTTTTCCATACCGCTTAAAGTTGTGTTCGGAGATAATTACATTATGCATTTTTTTAATAAAAAAATACTTTTCTACACTAAAATAACATAAAAAACTACTAATGTTAATACTTTTTAATGAGTTGTCAAATCATTATTTATACGTTTTAGTACTTAAACGAAGAGATTTCTGGTGGGTGGTCCGTGGAGGTTGAAATTCTACTTAGTGGTTTGTTTTAAAGCAAAGTATAGGAGCCACTGCTGTGCGTTAAGTCAAATAAAAATAATTTAAGTTGCATAGTTTCTGCATTATAGCATGAACAAAAATCACAAATTTAGTGTTTTTAAAACAAAAAAAATTGACATTTATAGCAAATTTTAAAAAGTAAATTAATTTCATGGGCTTACTGCGTAACACATGCAATTACAAAATAAGCCATATGAAAAAATACATAAATATCAAGAAATTTTTCTATGTTGACAGTTTTTTTTATGTATGAACTGTTATTTGGTGATTACATATGTCTATCGTTAGACCACGACATTAATTTGTTGTAAATTTTTTCATTTGTACAATTTAGTTAGTATTTGTTAATTACTGTTGCAACAAATTATTAAAAATATGTAAAGTATAAGAATTTTTTCATTCGAGGAGAATGTCGTCACGTATAATGCGTACGAGTTGAACAATTTTTTGGTAAAATTATAGTATTGGATTTCCTGGGGTGGACGTGAATGTCTGGCTGGTGGGTGAGACGGGGGCGGGGCGAGTGCGGAAGTCCGCGGGTAGCCCAGCTGCGCATGCTCCTGCCTCCTTCTGCAGGTCGCGGACAGCCAATGGGCGGCCGCGCCGCGTCGTTCCACGAGGCCCGCCATGTGGGGCACAAGGCCGCTGGAGCGTGAAGGTTGCCGCCTCCCTCCCCCTCCTCTCCCTCTTCCTCTGCTGCAGACGCCAGCTGGAGAGGTCGACGCCCTCTGGCCGGCGCGATGACACGGCTCTTTGTCCGCCGCCAGTCAGCTGCTCGCCGTATGTTTTGCTTCCCTTCTCCCTAATGTTGAAAGAGGGGAGGGGGACGGTACACTGCCCTTTTCACCGACGTTTCACGCTGGCGGTAGTTGATGCTGCTGTGAGCACTCGCATGTCCATATTCGTACTCAAATACGACGATGCATGTACATATCCAGTTTTGCAACCGGAAGACTCATTTTTTCTTGCCGTGAACCATGCCTAATAACTAGTGCTTTCGAAACGCTAAAATGGACACGGGCTGTGAAGAAAATTGTCATTTCTTAAACTTAAAGATTATTTCTTTCTTAGTGTTTAACACGACTATGACGCAAATGTTGAAGGTAAATTTTTCTTATGCTTTATTAAATATATCTTCTTCAGGAACGTCTTCCAATATGAGGAAACGCATACATGTAAAAAAAGTCCCATACTTTACGCGGGTGTGTTTATATTATATGCACACAAGCGTTGTTCGAATTGGCAGATATATTCTGCCAAATGGTTACGTACTTTTACTGGTAAATTTCTTAAAGCATATTGGTGATATGTCTAAATTTAATTTTGAAATAGAGTAACACATATATGTAGTATTTCACGAATTAAGTTAAGATAATTTCTGAGCATATATATATAAACACATATATTTATATATTGTCATTTAATGTGTCTTTAAAATTGCTAAAGAATTAACTCCTCAGAGAATCCGAAAGCCTTTGAATCAAAAATTACTAAATTACGAATTGAATAATTCGAACACAGCCGAAGTACAAAGTAGAAAAATACACAGACGAAATTACGCGCCGGTTCCTTTGATATGGGCGTACCCATTCACTGATTGGTTGAGAGACACTCTGGAAACAAGCCTCGTGTCTGATTGGCTACTGCGTGATACGAACATTTCCCTAATGGCTGGACTGCTGGCTGGCAAGTTAGTTACCAGGCGCTGATTAGGGAACGAACTTCCGACATTTTGCTTGTCAGTGACGCCATTTTGGTAGCGCGTACGCCTGGAGTTCGCGGGAAATGCGGCTATTTCACCTTTGTATACGTAAGTACTCTGTGGCCAAATTTATAAAATCTGGAAACTTTTTAATTAGACACGCCCAAAATGTTTTCTTTTACATATTTTATACAAAAACTGTTGCAAATGTTTTAGCTGTTACTATAATAAAAGGTTCTAGTTGTATTTACAGTTAAAACAAATAACATATTTTGGAAATCTGCAAAATATAGAGGCCGTGCTATAATTTCCGTACGTATTTGGCAAATCAGTTTTTTTGTTTGGCTCTAATGTTATTTCGTATGCAATGTGAACACTGGTACTATTTTTATGTAAACATGTGTAAAAAACTACTTATCACTACCATACATTTGTTTTGTTTGATATCTGCAAATTAAACTAACGTTTTAGTGTTGTTTATTTTACAGATAGCCTACCAGAATTATATTTGATAAATATTTTATATGGAAAATACTGCCAACATAGCAATTCACTCAGTGATTTTAATTAATTTTGGCTGCGAAATGAGTATAGTGTTGTACATGTACATATATGTGTGTGAACCATGTGCCTTACTACGTCACTGACTTCGAATTGTTAGGAGGGAATCTTATTAATAAAACTATTGTATTTATGCCAATTCAGTATAGTTTTATAGTTATAAAATTTCAATTTTTTTTGCTGGTGTACCCGTCAGTTGTATTATTTTAATGATGTTATTTTCAGCCTACTTTAACAAATATTGTAAGTTTTATCTCTTATTTCTGAGCTAAAGGAGACCTTCACATATAGAAGTCGCCTACTGAGTATCTGAGTTCAGTTAAGATACTTTAAAATTAACGCCCAGTTACATTTTATCCGAAAGTAACGAAAAGTAGTAGACGTTACTTTACTTTCTAAAGTAACATAACTTATGTTATTTTTAAAATGTAACTTACCCAACACTGGCAGAATGCGATAAATTTGAATGTAAAATTAACTAAAATGTTTTGTTAAAGGATGCCAGAGGGGCGTATCGGAGTTCGTGAGGTATGTATGTCTTAATAAAAAAGTAAAGTACTAAATCTGATTGTTAATTTATTCACACGGATATTATTTACAACATTAAACTAGCGATCTCCACTTTTACTCTTGTTCTCAGTGAGCGCAATATTATATATATATAAATTCAAATTAAAGCCTTTCTAGATGTGTGTATATTGGTCATAGTCTCTTAATTCGCTCTCATTGTTTACACATATTCAGTCTAGTCTATTGCAATCACTCCAAATGTCTTTCACTCACGTATCCAGTTCAGTAGTCCCGCCCGCCCGTCATTCTGACTCTTCACTGCACCGATGCTCGCAGTCCGCAGACTTCTCTCCCGCTGGTCACTTTCACCGCCACTTGACGCTCTGCTGGCTCCTCGCTTCGTTGTCTTAGCACACCTCCTGTCGCTCAATGTCGCGCAATCCTACAAACCGTCTGCTCAGAGACCTGTCGCTGCTTACATAGTCTCGTTGGCTCTATCTGGAATGTTCCTAGCACCTCCAGTCTCGCTGAGAGGCAAGGGCGATGAACCAGAACATTCTTTGGAAGATGACCGCAGAAATTCAATCCGCTGAAGGTGAGGAGCTCGAGAGTTGCGATGGACTTAACGCGGCGACACGAGTTTGTAAATCTCAAAGCGCTTCTTGGAATACCGCTCGCCCGACCTTCGCACATTCCTTCGGTCTCGCGAGCAGGACAAGGCACGAGGGAAGCGATGAAGAACCGCGAGCATATAACAATACTGTATACATGCAGTTATTTATGCAGACAACTTCTCTTGACAGATTAGCACCGTAGTTAACAAGTGACTATTAAGAGTTAAACCATAAAGTTCCAGTTGGAGCACGGCCCTAGTTCACTCTTAATTTCATTACAATAGTGTTTATTAATAACCTTAAGTAATAGCTTCAGGGCTCTTAGATAATTTCTCCCGTAATTAGGGAAGTAGCTACGGTTTATCATTCGCAGTTGGAATCTGATATCGCTATGGAAAAAGCGAGGTCTTGGTAAACTGTAAGACTAGGTTTCGCTCACCATACTTGTTTTATTGTTTTGTTGCTGATTTAAGTTTTCAAGAAGCAGCATTTACCTTTTTACATTACGATTTGAGTATAGTAAAATTCTGAATTATTGACGTAAAATTACCATAGTCAATATAAAATAAAATGGAAAATAATTAGTTCAGATGTTACGTGTGTACTGGAATATAAGGTATTTAACTAAACTAATGGATATTAAAAAAAATTCTTGCTTAAAGTATAAATTAGCTATCGCTCAAATCAAATATGGCGAGTGAGGGCAAGCCTCACTCCTCGGGCGCCATGTGGTTAGATGTCTTTCAGCCAACGCGATAGCAAAAAAAAAAATTACACGGACTCTAGCTGTAGATAATATCTAAGTAAATCCAATAAGGAATGTAAAACAAGCAATCTGAGGACCTTACAGCTAATCTAGTTGGCAGCCAGGCCTTAAATTGTAGCAACGAGATGTTGAACGTTAGCCAGGCGGTGTTTCTGCACGCAAGTTTCCATTGCAAGCTTTGTTTTTCAAATTTTTGGTACAGTATGCTGCCTGTTGGGGATTTGCAAAGAACGGGAAAGCATCTGCTAAGCGCAATTTTCAAGTTTCTTAGACGAATGGTTGATTTAGCTGTTGCAAAATTTATTCCCAGAGTTTGATAAGAACGTGTATACAGGATGATTCTAAAATCATGGGACGAACATTGAGGGGTGGTAGAGCTCACTAAAACAAACAATTATTGTATAGGAATATATGGGCGGAAGTGACGCGTTGAGGCGCACACAAAAATAACACATGAAATGCAACACTTTGTTTATTTAAAACGTCGCCGCTAAATGCCTTTTTACAGCAATGTGTATAATAATTGCTCAAAATTGCTGCCACCAACAGTAATGCAAGCTTGGTAGCGTCGGTGGAGTGATTAGCGAACAGATTCAAATACGCCGGGTATTTCACGCACGCGTGCAGCCGCACAGGATAGTCGAGCGACGAGATCTTCAATGGAATCAACTGGAGTCTCGTAAATGAGGGCTTTCAAATGCCCCCATAGGACAAAATCGAGACTTGATAAATCTGGCTATCGTGGTGGCCATCGGACTGACCCACCACGCCCTTAACGCCTCAACGCGTCACTTCCGCCCATATATTCCTATACAATAATTGTTTGTTTTAGTGAGCTCTACCACCTCTCAATGTTTGTCCCATGATTTTAGAATTATCCTGTATAGCAGCAAGGTACATTTTGATGGTCAAAAAATTTACCTCTTCCCCTCACTCTTCAAATCATTTTAAAACTAAAGAAAAATTTACACCACAAAGTTATTCTATTTTGATGTACGTGCTACTTTTAAAGCGAATATGAAGTTAGTGATGAAGGATCTTGCTGTTGAATTTCCATTTTAAATAAAAAGGAAGAAAAGGAAGTCTTGGACATCATGTACGGCACACATTCAGACAATTTTCTTAATGCCTTCTTTTATATTAGGTAATAGTTAATTTTTAGTATCAAACTTTGGCGTCAGCAGAACGTTGAGCAACGAGTTACGTTCGTAAACAGGAAAGTCTTGATTTCACATGTCTATAAAGCACGAACAGTGAAAGGTGTTTTTACTATAATACTCGCTGAATAAAAAAAAAACGAAACAGCTATGATGATTAAAGGTCTTGTTGCGTTTTATGAGGATGTGACTTTAGACAGATTTTTGTATTACAAATTTGTTTTAATGACTTAGCCATATTTCTCTTTGATACGATTCGATGCCGGCAGTGTAACATTCCGGGTACAAAATTCCGTTTATTATTTTACGTAGCACTATCCCATTTGCAGTTAATGATCAGTACTAATCACGGAAAAGTTTTTTTGTAAGATATGGAGTTCCGGTGAGGAGTTTTATCAAAATTACACAATTAATGATTATAAATTCGCACTGGGTGAGGTGGCGCGGTTGTTTACTTTCGGACTAGCTTTCGGGAGGACCTGTTGGTGCGATTGCTGGTCCAGCCATCCTGATTTCGGTCTTCCGTGGTTTCCAGACGTCACTCCAGGCGAATGCTGCGATGGTTTCTTACTGCAGGCCAGGACCTTTCCCTTCCCCGTTCCGGCTTATCTGAGCAACTTGCTCCCTCCATCTCTAATGACCTCGCTATTGACGAGACGTTAATTGGATTGGAATGGATTGGAAACGCCTTATTAACGTTCCCCGGTGTTAGCCTGAAGACTTAGCAGCGGACGTCTTAAAAACTAACACCCGTGCATTATCCAGGATTCGGACCCAGAACCTCTGGTACCCCAGACCTGCGGTGCACCAACAGACTGCGCCACGGAAGATCGTCATGAGACGTTAAGCTCTAAGTACTTATCTACCTTCTAGTTTGGATAAATTATGAGCTGGTACGTTTGACTGTTTGTTAAGTCATTGGCAATGACAAATACTAGGACAGAAGTGACTAAAACGAAAGCTGATATTGATCTTGCTGCTGTCAAAAACGTTTAACCACGTAACATCGCGATATACAGGAGGATTTTCATTTTATTTTTTCATGTAGGTCTTGTGAAGTCACCGAATTGCAACTCTATGGACATTTTGAAAAGGAAGAAAATAATACACCCCCAAAAATTTGTAGTGAAAATAAAAGGTTTTCTTACAATAGCTGCAACATTTGCAGTCATTCAGAAATTTTTACAGATGAAGGGTTCATTTTATGTGTAAGTTTGGAGAGCAATTTGAATTTGATACTTTCGCTATTCATTTGTTAGTTTCTTTGCTATGCACACGTCCAATATGGTTTTGGACGGAATGAAGAGCATTGAGAGCACAGTCATGAGACATGTGGCGAGTGGATACCTCAGTGCTTCTTAGGAGCTTGCCCTACAGTCACAGTCTTAGAATGTATTTCTAGTACTTGTGCCTAGCGGGCTATTAGCTAAACCAGAAAAGTAATCTGTAACAGAAACCAACTACCTCTCCTTAAACTGCACCTGTGCCTCAGGAACAACGGGTCAGGATTCTCTAGATAAACCCAGTGTATTCGACCTATGCGAATAGTTGACCGTTCGGCAAAGCCGTGGACTGGTTCTCTTTGGCGCTTTGTAACCTGGCTCTTTAAGGCAGTGCAATGCTCCAGACTAGAGTCTGTGTACTCGGAGGCCCGTCGTGGCTTTTATAGGCCCGCTGTTCCGTCTAACACTTCAGTAACTGTTAACCATCTAACTTTTATATTCGTATTGGCGATGGAGAGTTCGTGTTGTGAACTTGCGCAGAGTAGGGTAATCGATCTGTAGTCTATTCGCGGTTTCTTCACACTTTTTGAATATAACCTTTGAAAAATCGCCCCATGTATTCCGTGTTTGGTTGTTTCCTATGTATTCCGTGTATCACAAGCGTTTAATACTTTTAACACACAATTACCTTATTTTGATTAAATTACACTTTTACTTATATTTTGTGTGTAAATTATATTTCTTCCGTAATTAATACGAATCAAAACGGTTCTTTTGCAACATTTATACACAGAGTGCGCACGAATGCGGCGCGTTGTCACTTTGGTGTAATTTTCTTGACTCTGTGAAGCTTTGTTCGCACGAGGCGTAGGAATATCCTGGAAGTAGAACTTGAGCAGGCCTTCAGAAAAGTTGGAAGTAACCGTGAGAATGGACTATACGTAATCTTCAGTCGATGGTCCCTCCCAGGAGAGTGCGTGGCTGTAAATTGAAGGCC
>NQII01003328.1:73244-85964 GCA_002778355.1 Clitarchus hookeri
GACATGTCGCTGACCGACAAACCCACAAACGGCGGAACAGGCCCGGCAGCACAGAACACGGAAGAAGTATCTGAGATGATTTCCGTGTTAGATCACGATATTCAGGGACTGTGGATTATTTATACTGAAGATGAGGTACACAAATTTTTGTCTTCTGCGCATATCCTCAACATTGGCTGAAAAATTTTCCAAACAACTGTCATGTTCACGTGTTTAAAAAAATTTCATTCCTTTTTTTGACGTTGAGTTTTTCAACAAACCCATGTCTGTACGGAGCACAAAAGTACATTTTGCGTAACTTTTATTACATCGTATTTGTGTTAACACCACATGAGTAGTGTACTTGAAAAACAAAATACTTATTTAAACACGGATGGTTACTGCGCAGGTGGCTTGCGCACTCTTCGGCATATCCTTTCTGCGGAGTGGAAAGTAAGTCACCTAACTGCTACCATGTATACATTTGAATACGATTTGACATTACTGTGGCTGGAATGCAGTTTGTTTTTTTTATACTAACTTGGTAAAGGAACTGTAATGTAGAATGTGGTGTATTCTAGGAATGAATCAACTGGATTCAATATATAATTTATTCTCTTGATGATTTGTTTTATATTGCTTTCTGGTTTTAAGTAAAAGACCTTGACAACAGCTGCTGCTGCTGTTGTAAATACTCTGCACGACATTAGAAGTATATACTATAACATACCCGGCCACGAGTTGCTGTGGCATAAAATATTTTGGTTCTGTTCATGTCTGTGAAATTAATTGAAAGAAGTATATTTATTTTCAAAATCTTTATTATTGAAGTACTTGTTTGTATAAAATATTTTTAGTTTTACCATCTTCCGCGCGTATGAATAAGTTTGATGGTTTTCCTGTTCTAGAACACGACACACATAAAATTGGCCGTGCGAAAAACACTCTGTTTCTAAATCTATTCCGCACATTTGCAATGACTGCCCTTGAGCTTTATTTATTGTCATTGCAATTGCGCAACGTGTATTAAATTCATCGTTCTTGTCACCGATGAAGTATATTTGCAAGAACTTATTACCGCCGTCTGGAAATGGGAGCAAAGAGCCGGCTCTATGATATATTTGGCCTTGCACTTTGAACGTAGGCATGAAATTGTCTGTAATTACGTTCGCTTCGAAAGACGTCATTTGGAAGCATGAGTTATATATCCTGATGTTTGCAAGGAAATGCTTTGAATTGGTAGAAATGTTCAGACAGACAGCTGTCAACAAAGGCGCTTCCTGACGCGAAAGCATGGTAAAAATGAGCTTTTTGCAGATTTGAGTACCTTTGCAGGTAATACAGATAAAAAAGAAAGGTGTGCAAAACTCTTGGGAACGAAAGGAAGGTTTATAAAAAAAAACAGAATGAAAATTGGTTTTTTTTAGTTATACGCGTCCGAACAAATGGACACAACATAAATATATATATATATATAGCATGATTTAATACCTTTCATAGCCTTGCTCAAAATGTTCTTATTCAAACCGCTCTGCATTTTAACGAAAAGCAATGATATTCATAGTTGCTAAATACTATTTACTTGTCTTAAACAATCAATAATTTGTCAAATGCTCAAGAACTTCGTAAATGAATTAGTAGTAATAGCAGAGTCATCAAATTCGTAACCCAAATCGCCAAAAATGCTAAGAACAGTCTTTTTTGCCCCAATTTTTTTATTAAATTGGGAAAGTTCGCTATATGTGGACACGATTGTTGGGTGGTGACGTGCAAGTTTGTAGTGACGACGGTGTCCGCACCAGTAATTTCCCCAGACTAAATATAAATATATTTTACGTTGAGGGGAAAAATGTGCTTTAAAACAGATAGTTGTATTTGTAAAACAACTTTTTTTAAATATCAAACTTGTTAATTTAGTAACTACGTGCGGTATTGTACCAGAAACTCAACTGCTTGTAGAATAATTAGAGATTACGAGAGCGGAAGTAATTGCTCGGGGAAAAAAAAGTACCTAACCACTCCGTAACTGTGAGCTGAGATGAATTGAAGTGTTTGTGGCTGCAATTTGCTTTGATTTTTGGCTTAATGCGAACACGCTTCATTTATCACGCTCGCCGAAACAATTATCCCGTGTTGGCTCGAGCACAAGCATGCGCTTCAATTAAGAGCCGCGTGGGCTACTGTACTACGGGGAGTCCGTCTTTCTCCACTGGGGTCCTTGCCAAGTAGAGTACCGCAAGCCTCGGCCCTTGTCATGCTCGACTGCCACTCTGGAGGTAGGTAGTTCGATCCTGACCCAGAAAACGCGAACTGCCTGCCGGATACCAGCTGACCTAACAATCTCTGGCGAGTAGCTGCCATGCTGACATTTTTTTTTGCTTACCTTTACTTTGAAACAGTAAAATAGCGATATAGTTCTGATGGTCGCTAGCTATTCGATTAGTTCAATCAGTTGGACTGGAATCGTCCCACTATATAAATATACAAGATGAGTATAAAATATTACAACCCCAACTTTGAAGGTCTATAATATCAAAACCAAACAACCTTATAACCTTGATTGACCAATCAAATTAACATTTAAACCGTGACGTTTGTTTACCATACATTCATAAATGTTCAATGTGACCACCATGAGCGGCCCGAACGACGTTCACGCGATAATCAAACTCGTTCCACGCTCTTGTCAGCATGTCCGGTGTTACAGTTTGGGTGGCGTTCGTAACTCTCGGTTTGAGGAGGTGAGGGGGTAACCAGCTCTCATTCGACACGTAAATATAAAGGGGACGTGTTGATGTTTCCTTTATGGTGCACCACCCCATTGGAACCTAGCTGTTCGCGGATACTGAACGAGACGTTGCCGCAACGCCGGATTGGTCGAGGAGCAGCTGGTGACCAGGCTCATCACTGGTCCCAAAGAAACTCGGATCTTACCCCGTGCGATTGTTTTCTATGGGGGTACATGAAGGATCAAGTGTTTCGTCCACCATTGCCGGCTAACATTGACGACCTCAATATTTTTTGCTCCAAAATTAATTAGCAATGTCTTAACATAAAATTTATTATTTTTTGGCATTTTCGGCATTTCGAAAGGATCGTGGGAATTGGTCAAAACTGCCATAAACGATCAGCCTGAAGACATCTCTGTAGCGTAGGCAAAACACTTGAAGCTGCTGGAAGCGCAGGCGCGAAGGGAGAATTATGGCGATGCTGTTATGAGGACCCCTCCCAACCCCACTCCGCACGGTACCTGCTACCCACCCGGGCGGCAGAGGAAGTGTCTGCTAAAGGTCGGTCGTTAACCCCGTCACCAGGAACCTTGGGCAGAGCTGCCCCTCTCTCGCTGGGAGACTGCTTCGCCACCCCTCCTCCTGCTTCCCCTCCCTCATGTTTCGTGATTCCGCCCAACCCCTTCCCCTCTACGTCTCCGTTACTACAGGTAACTGTCTAGTTTCCGGGCCGCATGCTACGTAACCGGAGGGCACTAGTCCGTCAATGAGCAACATCTTGGCCGAGGCACAGTGTAACTAAGTAGAGATGCTGCACTTCCATGTATTGCGTCGAGTCTCTATTTTCAGCTAAAAATTGTAAACAAAATCTCTTTTCTATAACCAACATAAAAACATTCGTCAGAGCACATAAGTAAGATGAAAAACTAAGAATTCAGGTATTGGATACCCTGTAAATCGAACGGATACGAAATAACTAGGCCATTGACGAAATATAGGGAACCTATCTTCTCCAAGTTTGTTGCCTAGAAAACTGTTATGCAAAGTTTTCCCCCTCTTAATGTTTGTGTTCAGTGGAATGTTAGCATGTCCGATTTTAGGAGTTTATAGTACATTCACGGTTTCTTCGGATTTTTTGAAACAAACCTTTGAAAAATCACCCTAGGAGTAACATGTCAACCTGTTATTTTATTAACTTGTATACCACAANAAGTTTGTTGCCTAGAAAACTGTTATGCAAAGTTTTCCCCCTCTTAATGTTTGTGTTCAGTGGAATGTTAGCATGCCCGATTTTAGGAGTTTATAGTACATTCACGGTTTCTTCGGATGTTTTGAAACAAACCTTTGAAAAATCACCCTAGGAGTAACATGTCAACCTGTTATTTTATTAACTTGTATACCACAANTTTTGAAACAAACCTTTGAAAAATCACCCTAGGAGTAACATGTCAACCTGTTATTTTATTAACTTGTATACCACAAATATATCGCACTGTGATTAACTGTAAATAATTCAGCACAGCACAGCTGATAGAGGTCCACTGCCCCATGCTGACAGCCCTCCTAACTTAATCATATTTGCACATTATTTCTTGGCGTTTCAGAAATACTTGCCACCAGTTCAAATACCATTTTTGTACGTACTTTCAGATGCCGTTGAAATAAGTGTTTCCAGTCAACAAATCACGCGTGGTTCAATTTCTCTGCCGCATAGCGACTAATCGTAACACGTTCACGGAAAATTTATCCCCCCCCCCCTCCTCCCTTTCTCGTACGTACAGTCATTCAGCGAAAACCGCATTTCGTGATCTGCAACAGTTGCGAAAATTTTCGGGGTGTTGACGTTACGGGAACCATCCTGTATATTATTTATCATCATTGCAAATAAAAGCAGTTATATAATTTTTAATAGAAAATTGTTTCCACCAGCTCAAAAGGTGATACATATTTTTGCGTTACACATTTTTAACTGCATCAGTAACACTGTTAACGAAGGCCTCAGTCACATGGAACACAGAACTATTTCACTTCAAAACTGTTAGGCATTGCACGCGGTTACTGGCTCCGAACTTGTTCCACTCGCAGTCACGTCTTGTTAAAAGTAAACAGACTGTGAGAGTACGCCGGAACGACCTTTTCTTTTTTGTTGCGCTCTCATTGGCTGCTAAGAAATAAATAAGAAGCGAGATTGAATTTGGCGGGAATTTATGCATGCGTTGAAATAAATAAGCCATGTCAAAAACAGTATTCGCTTTACTGTTACAATAAAAATAGGTAGTTTTTATTAAATAAATAAAATACTCAACCTTAATGAGTGGTGGAAGCGACTATAAGTAATCATAGGAGCATGTTTTCNTTTTATTAAATAAATAAAATACTCAACCTTAATGAGTGGTGGAAGCGACTATAAGTAATCATAGGAGCATGTTTTAGAGGTTAGGATTTCCTTCTATTTGCATTCGGTTATTGAGGTGTGACAACTAAAATTAGTTCTGTTTGCAACCATATTCAAACATGGCTGCCGAACGAATTTACAATACAAGTTTGACTACTCGCGTGGCCTTGGCCTAGGACTTGTGTATTTCGCACTGCTTTGCTTATAATATCTGTAAGCAGATAATTTTATCTCGTTCACGGGAAAATGTATTCGGAAAATATGGATGTCTTAATTATTTTATCCCTTTATATGCGGTCACTCCTCCCCGACAAGATACGCAATGTGAACTGATGAAAGTAATTTTTAACTTTTCCGTTATTTGCAAGCATGCCTCCCGAATTCATAGATCGGCCTGACTACCCATTTTGGCATTCCTTGTGCAACTTTGTTTGCTAAAAAATTGAAGGTAATAAAGACAAAATAAAAATCGCACAAATCACGGAAAACCCCTCTTTATTGGGTTTTATTTATTTCAGCTTTGACATAGTACATTCACGGTTACTTCCATCTTTTATACCTACTTCCACGATATTCCTCTGTCTCTTGCAAACTAAGCTTAACTGAGTCCACAAAATTATACCAAAGGGACAGCGCACCGCATTCGTGCGCACTCTGTGTAATATTTTGCATAAAATTTCTTGCTAGGCGTAACCAATACACCTGTTTTTCCCCTGTTTTTATACATATTAATTACAAATAAAATAATTAAAAATGTAATGTTTGATTCAAACACTGTGAAGTAACCGTGGATAAACTTATGTAAACCGTTAAACGTAGAGTATTCATGGCGTTACGCACTGTAGCTCGCGCCGGCTGCGAGCTCCCATTACACACACGTGGACCCGTCTCTGTGGGGGGTGACCCACCCCTTCCCCCAGGCAGACCAGCTCTCTGCCCCATCGCTCGCCCGGGTGGGGGAAGAGATGACAGCGGCGACCCGGCTGACGTCACAGCCCCTCATTCCCTCTGCTGGAGAAGCCGAAGAGTTTAGAGGATGCGCATGAATATTCTGGGCACTAGGACCCTCGGCGCACCGCGGCAATCGGAGAAATTTCTGGGCGATGGCCTACGACCCTACAAATATTGCAGCGGCCTAACGGTCGGTAGTATTTGGCGGAGGCAATCTGGCTGAGTCTGGTGGGTGAAGTAGAGTGCGGCGAGGGATTGAACACGACGAGAGATAGCAAGACGACTGTGTGGACGAGATGTTTGTGGTGTGAATGGATGAGGGGGCGTGAAACACGAGTGAAGGCTACTGTGCATGAGGGCGCTCGGAGAACTCTTAGAGCATTGCGGACTGGTAGGATCTGGACTGAACTGAGGTGGGACGGAATGAACATGTGAATCTGACTTTATTGTAAATATTGGAACATTCAAATATGGACATATCTCAAAATAGTACAAAACAGTCGCTTTTCTGCGTTTGCCTGTGTATTCGCTTAGTACTTCTAAACTACTTGATGGATTTTGATGCGGTTTTCAATATAATTTAGAGAATTTCCCGAGGAAGGTTTTGGTGTTCAATTAATTTATATTTAATGTAAGGATAGTACGGAAATACCCAACCGTTTGTAATCAAGTCGTAAAAAAAAACACTTTTAAGGCGCTTACATGGATTGCACTGACTAAACCATGAGATATATCAAATTAGTTTACTACAGAATTGTATCTCTAAAAAGGTCTATAGAAAAGTCCGATACCATACGTTTATCTTTTTAAGGATTACCCACAGTAACCATTTTTGCCTTTCAAAGTATCGCTGTAAAAACTAAATTGCTACCGGACGAAGCCGGGTCGGTTCGCTAGTAATTTATAGAATTATTGAATAGATTTTGATACACTGTCTATTTGGACTGGCTTTAAATTATTTAATTACATCAATTTATTTGAGGTAATTGTTAATTGTATTGATTAAATTCATTAATTGAAATCTGCAAGTGATTATCAATTTATTGCGAGATGTTGAGTCGAGAGAATTTTCGGTTGTAGTTATTTTTAATAAATTAAGAATCTATAGTTAACTCTTATATTTAATTAAGACCTCCATACCTTAACGAATCTGGTTCGCCCACTGACTTTAAGAAAATGGTAACAATATTTCAATCTTCCATAGACAAAATAGCAAGCCTGATTTTAAAAAATGCCTAAGCTTTTTGGCAGATTTTCTTTGGTTATGCTATACACTCGTAATTGTTGTGCCAGCTGTATAACACGGTAGGAAGAATTTCGAAACCAAATTAAACGCGTTTTTAGAAGTCTGCTTTAATGTGTTTGTATGTCAGTTGCTGCTGTTAGTCCCGTATGCAAACATTTTATGTAACTTTACAATATCACTGAAGATGAGGAAGTAAGTGGAATGTTTTAGTCTACGTTTACACTACGGAGACAGTCGTTTCAAACGACCACGTGCGCTTCAGCCGTGTTCACCGAAGTGAAAGGCCACCGATTACTTCCCACTCGTGTAGTTACGTCAACACGATAATTCATTTGGCCTTTACCTGCTTCATCCGTGGTGCGCCCAAACAAAGGTTGATGAGCCATAACTCACTCTGGGTCACGGGTCACCAGTCGATCAAAAGAACTATTTTCGATTACGGAGAAATGTACTGTTGATCACGCAACTTGGTTGGTTTCTGGATTCTGTCCCTGCTCNTGGCTGCATTTGGCAGCAGCTACACGCCAGAACACAGTTATGACAATAGTCTTGCTTCATTACGTTGGCAGAAGCCAGGAGTGTTCTTGGTCCCGCACGCCAACCAATCATTAATTTACAGGATGCACAAGGATACATTAAATTAGTCACAAGGATACGCTGAAGTAAATACAATCACGCGACTGGTGATAACTGCAGTCTTATTGGAACCCATGATTGTGGTCTGCGCGCGCGTGCGCTCAGAAAGTGTGGGAGAGAGAGGTAGCAATAACATAATCGCATGTGTGTCAGATGCACTTTCTACGTTTTGAAAGCCGCCAGCCGCCAGCAAAAGAAGAGACTTTTAGCGCAGGACTTCGTGTAGAGATTTGGTTCGTTACTGTATTGTATACAAATTGCACCTCGTGCACTAAACCACCTCGAAAGTTTCTCTCAAATTTTAATTATTTTCTAAGAACACCAATTACGTAAAGTTGGCAATGTAACGACAAAGTATTGCTTATGCGTGCCATGTCTTAAACCAGAGGTAACTGTGTGCTCCTATTATTTAACCGCTCGTATAAAAATATCGAGACACTGGATTATAAATTGCGTAACCACCTTCTCCGCAGGGGCCGCGGTGGCAGAGCGGTTAGCTTGCTCGCCTCCCACCTAAAAGCGAACCAGGTTCATGACCCGGCCGGGTCACCGGATTTTCGCATGTGGAATCGTGCCGGACGATGCCGCTAGTCTTCGGATTTTCTCGGGGATCTTCAGATTCCCACGCCCTTTCATTCCGACGTCGCTCTATACCTCAATCACCTTCACAAGCTCTCAATACCTTGCTGTTAACAGCCGCCCGAATATCTTCGCTCACTCACCTACTCCGAGGATGTTCGAACCGAGATGCAGTGGGTTAGGAAGTCTTACTTACAAGCAATACTCTTGTGTGGCGTGCAGATTCAACTCTGTACGTTGCTATTGACCGGTGAGGTGGTATCCACGCCCACCCACCGCAATTGGAAGGAGCGTAATCTCCTATTTGATTGCATTCAACTGCAGAAAATTAAAGAACGGTGGTTTTAAATTTGTCTGAGTGCAGACTTTGTGGGACTGGCCGGTGTGCACAGCATGGATTACTCAAACATCTGAGGTGGCAGCATATTGCCTGACGTGGCTTTGTGGCTGTATAACTACCAGTGCTGGGCGCTGTGCGTACTTTTGTTGCTAAGTATTATACTCCTATTTAACCTTACATGTATAGGCAAGGAGCCCCGACTGCCGACACACTGTAAAATATACATATCAAGATGGCTGACCCTAGACAGGGCAGCCGGCTCCACTCGTCATTAGGGACTTGCACCCAGCACTACTCGCGGACTAACAAGGGGCGCTGTCACAACTTAGGAAAAAATACACACTTGAACCACGTACCACAGAACCAGACAAGACAGAACATTGCAACACTAGTTCTGCGCTATAAATAAGGTCACGTCTACTCACGTTAGGTTGAACAATGTTTAAAGTTTGACAACCAGTAATTTTCACCACTAAGTAAACGCTAGTATCGTATGTGTAACAGATTTCTTTTATTTTCTACTTGAAAAACAGGATAATTGCAATAATCATAAATTAAATATAAAATAACTACGTAAAATGTTTTTCTTATAATTTACGTAGCTAAAATTTTTAATTAAAATGTACCTTTTGGAACACTGCGCACTTAGCGGGGGAATTTTTTCCCTGTGCCAAACTTTTCCATAAGAAATATCGTTTTGTTCCTAACCTGAGTATAATTAACCTTAGTCATGGGATTCAAATGCAAGACGGACGGTTCGTTGACGTGGTTAGTATGTGATAGTTCTAAAGCATGTTTCAATTGTACGATCGTTCTTACATCTGTGATTATGCTGTGTGTTCGTTGCCGTCTGTGAATTTCTGCAATACATATTTTTTTAACATATGGTTCTAAATTGTATGTTTCGGGCGTACGATAGCTCTAACATCTAAGATTATTTTGCGTGACCGCTGAAACGACTGTTTCGAACGAATATTTGTTCCGAGTGACGTTTTGCTGTCGAGGGATTGTTATGACAGACTTGTCTAAATTGTTTTTGTTTATCCTCTTAATCTGACTGGTTGTGTTTTTCTAACGTATGTGTGGCGCTCTTAATTAACCTGAAAGTGCCTATTTAGGTTTTTTTGTTTTGTTTTTNAAAGCATGTTTCAATTGTACGATCGTTCTTACATCTGTGATTATGCTGTGTGTTCGTTGCCGTCTGTGAATTTCTCTAATACATATTTTTTAACATATGGTTCTAAATTGTATGTTTCGGGCGTACGATAGCCCTAACATCTAAGATTATTTTGCGTGACCGCTGAAACGACTGTTTCGAATGAATGCTTGTTCCGAGGGACGTTTTTCTGTCGAGTGACTGTTATGAGAGACGTGTCTAAATTGTTTTTGTTTATCCTCTTAATTTGACAGATTGTGTTTTTCTAACGTATGTGTGGCGCTCTTAATTAACCTGAAAGTGCCTATTTAGGTTTTTTTGTTTTGTTTTTNACGTATGTGTGGCGCTCTTAATTAACCTGAAAGTGCCTATTTAGGTTTTTTTGTTTTGTTTTTGGTGCTCAAGCCACTCTTTCATTCTCTTGTATTCAGGTTAAGTTATTGGTGTTAATTCTGAGAGATGTTAACGAAATGTTTGTGGTAAGGCTGAGTGAAGTACATAAATGACAACGGTTGTTTATAGTGTCACAAACAAGCAAGTTACACTGAAGATCCAAAAAAACTGGTACACCTGCCTAACATCGTGTAGCCCCCTCCCCCCTCCCCCGAGCACGCAGAAGTGCCGCAAGACGACGTGGCATGGGCTCGACTAATGTCTGAAGGTATGCAGGAGACAATNCGAGCACGCAGAAGTGCCGCAAGACGACGTGGCATGGGCTCGACTAATGTCTGAAGGTATGCAGGAGACAATTCATACCATGAATCCTGCAGGGCAGTCCACAAATATAATCTGCGGCGCCAATTTGAGAAAGTGTTGCACGTCTGTCACGTTAAATGATTCTCGTCAGTCGTCGTTTGTCCCGTTCGTTCGCGATCTTTTTCCGGCCGCAACGATGTCGAAGATGTGATGTTTTACCAGATTCCCGATATTCACGGTACACTCGTGAACATCCAAATGTTATCGCTACCTCGGAGATGCTATGTCCCATTTCTCGTGCGCAGACTATAACACTACGTTAAAACTCGCTTAAATCTTGATAACATGCCATTGTAGCAGCGGTAACCGATCTAGCTGCCGACCACATCGCGTTACTCTGATTGGTTCCATACCTCTGTTATTTGCATACGCTCGCCTATACCAGTTTTTTTTGGCTCTTCAGTGTATTTACTCTCGCCATGTTTTCGAATTATCAGAAGCTAATAAATTTTTCAAATAGTGGCACGGTTCAAACTTTTTCTATTACATTATATATTGTAAGCAATGCTAACCCAACCTAATATAGGTTGGTGTATTTTTCATATAATATTCCAAACTTAGAATACATTTTGGTGAAGTCAAATGTATAGAGTTAATAGTAGACGACCAGTAGTAGCTAGCAAATTTTATTCAATAATTTTAAATTACTAGGGAAAATCTATATTAAGGGACAATGAACCCCCTACACTTAAGGTGATATTAGATTGTGGCTTAGCGACTGACTAATATTTGATTGTGAACGCCTATTTAGAAGTGGCAGCTACTCATCAACCTATTAGTTTATTCATGATTAATTCCATTTTTTCTGAAGCCCTGCTAAAGTTATACTTTCAAGAATATTCCTCCGCCACGTGCAAACAAAGTTTAACTATGTCTACAAACATACACCAGAGGGACAACTCACCGCATTCGTAATCACTTATTTTAATAATATTTTGCGTGAAAACCTTTTTTATACCCGACAATGCCAACAAACCCGTAATATCTATGTTTTTATTCATATTAATTACAAATGAAACTGTATGCTTTGTCGTTGAAGTGTAAATAAATTCCAGTTTATCCAAAAATAGGATACTCTTACGTTAAAAGAAGTATAAATCGCTTGTGATAAAAGGCATATCTAGGAAACTACCAGACACGTCTTACATGGGGTGATTTTTCAAAGGTTTGATTCAAAAAGTGTGTAGTTGAATGGAGATATTTGGACAGCTCTTACACTGCCTACAGGCTTGCAGCTGCGAAATTTAAATAGGAAATCCTGCCTGTAGGCCTGTAGACAATGCCCTCAAGGCTCGCCTTCACCTCTTTGCGGAAATTCACTCTTCGTGTCATAATTTCGGATTCAAAGTAATTACTGACAATGTAAGATTATAGAGAATTGACACTTTACGAGTTGTTAAATATTTTTNAGCCGATGCGGGTGAAGCGAGCTGTATGTGGAGCAGTGCCGAAAGGATAGGGTGAGGAAAACGGGAGATCCCCGAGAAAACCCGCAGATCAGTGGCATCTTCCGGTACGATTCCCACACGCGAAAATCCGGGAGCGAACCCGCCGGGAATCAAACCAGGTTCGCCTAGGTTGGAGGCAAGTAGTCTAGCCACCACACCACCGAGGCCCCGTGTGAAAATTAGGTACAAAAGTTTTAAACAACTAGTAAATTGTAAATTTTCTACACTAAAACATTTCCAACAATACTTCTATAACTGAAATTATGCCACGAAAACAAAGAATTTCTGTATAATAGGTTAAGAGGTCTGTAGTGAGGTAGACTGTAAAGTGTGGTGGTGTAAGTGGACGCTGCCCCGGGCAGGGGTCGCGGGCGATAGCAGATAACGAGTTGCGTGTTGTTGCGCCGGTGTGCCAAGACGCGTGCCAAGACGTGACCGGCTGACTTGTGCTTTGTTTCAGTCGAGATGGACCAGTACCTGGACTACATCGGCGGGCCGGCGGGGG